>APFE030063912.1:513297-580484 GCA_000404065.3 Pinus taeda
TATTGTAGGGTCTGTGTCGATGCTTGTCTAGCAACTCGATCTGATTATGTGAAATTTGATAGTTGATTTTAAATTTTTCGTTATAATGAATGAAGTCTGCCCCACAATGTGTTAATTTCATAGTTGGTCTTTAAGTTTTCATTACAATGGGTTGAGCTCACCTACACTGGGTGTCAATTTGATAGTTGATTTTTAATTTATTTATTTTTTGTAATGTCTCAAGTTGCCTTAGTCTAAGATTTTTTTTTTTGGTCAAGTAAGAGTGGAGCCTTCAATTAACCGATAAAAAGATTACATATGGTACACGTCTTTACAAGTGTAAATACCAACAAAAGACATACTCGCTGATGATTAATAATCAACAGGGTCAACAAAACCCAAAACCTTACACATAAGCTTACACATAAACCTCCGACATACAACCCGATAGCCATTCGATAAGAACCCCAATGATCGACAGTCTTTAAAGAAATCGCATCGGAAACTTACGCGACCCTTACCCGCTTTATGGAGCCGATAGAGAAAATAAACTATTAGTGTATAAAACTTCGGGTCCGCTCTTGGACTTAACCTCCTCCCATTTTGAAACCCAATAACCTTTCGATCAAGATCTCGTATGGTCCGACGGTCCTTAATGATATCGCCCTGGAAACATGTGCAACTTTTACCCGCTTCACGGATTCGATAATGATTATAAGCCATTGGTCTATTAAAAGTCGGGTCCTCTCTAAGACTTAACCTCCGATCACTTTTAAAACCCAATATCCATACGATCATGCCCCTTTTGATCTGACGGTCCTCAACGATATCGGATTAGAAACTAGCACAACCTTTACCCGCTTTATGGAGCCGATAAAGATTATAAACCACTGATTTATAAATCTTCGAGTCCGCTTGTAGACTTAACCTCCAATCATTTTCCAACCCGATAGCTATTCGATAACGAAGGCCATCAAAAACTATGGTCAGCAACCCTTCGACTAGCCCGTTGTTTACCATGTACTCCTCCCCTGTAGTTAGCTATGACTTGAGCATTGTTTGCGGGATCGACGGTTAGGATTAATTCCTACTTCTGCTCTCTCCTACTTCCACTAGTCTTCCTCCTGCTCATTACTCATGGTCTGGAAGTGCTCCATGTCTTTGGCCACCTGCCGTTGACAATCATCACGCAATTTACCCGAGGGTGTCGAATCCCAAGCGTACCTAATATAAATTTCCTTACAAAGCACTCCTTCTTTCACCAGATGATCAGCTAACATATTGGCTTTTCTTCGCACATGAACGAAACCGACAGTTCTTAGGGTTCGCAAGTGGGATTGAATACGCTGAAAGACCTGTGATAGCCTCCAATGTTTCGATGCTTTTCCAGGTGTCGTTCCATTAAGTATCTTCTTGGCCGCATTAATGACCAATTCAGAGTTTGCTTCAATGATGGCGTTGTGTAAATTTGACTCGATCAGGATTTCCAGGCACTACTCTAATGCCATGAGATCCGCCATGTTATTAGTGGCAGTCCCCAAATGACTATGAAAGATATCCTTTATGTGCCCCTACTCATCTCTTATGACCCCGCCAAATCCAGCCATCCCTGGGTTGCCCTTAGAGGCTTCGTCTATATTAATTTTCAAAAAACCATGAGGAGGAGGCTGCCAAATATCTTTACCAGCAATTGTTTGGCTCACACCCTTATTTATGCCCTAGGGAACCAGTGAATGGAGACCCAATTGCAGCAATATGCGAGCATCCTGGGGCAAAGGAGGGTTCTCAAGAAGTTTCCACATAAGGGCTCCAACTGTGTCTTTCAGCTGTCGTAATATTTGGGCAATGATGTTCTGGGTCGAGCCTGTTTTGTTCTTGAAAATCTTGCCATTGTGTTCTTTCCAGACATCCCAAATAATAAAGCCTAGAACCAGAGTCCAAGCTTTATTGATGATTTCAGTGCCTGAGAAGTCTTTCCCCCAATTCTTCAAAGTGTTGGTGATGTTGAGTTTGTCCCTGTCAGTTTGCATGAAGACTAAGGCCACCCAATCCCACAAGGTAGAGGCGAATGGGCAGAGGGTGAGTAAGTGTTCCATCGCCTCCTCCTATAAGCCACATAGATGGAATTTGGATGGGCCAACAAATACCCTTTTCAAAAGATTATCCCAAGTTAGAATTTACTTTTGTTGAACCAACCACATAAACAACTTGATTTTCATCCAATGCGGGTTCTGCCAAAGGTCCTTCCATGCCTGATCAGGGTTTTCATAATCAAACCCCAGGGCCATTCGTTTAGCTTCTTTGAGGTTAAATGTGCCTTTGGTGTTTCTTCCCCATCTCAGTTGGTCAGACGAGGATGACACTAAAATCTTCCTCTGTTCCAATTCAAGAGCAAGAGAAACCTCTTGGGCCTTCAAAGGACTCTCTTCACTACAACCCAAATCCTTCCATATTCTCCATTTACCATTGTTCCTTACCTAATCCCAGAAGTCACTTACTATAAGTAAACCTTTGTTGTCAGTGTCATTCTTGAGAGCGGTTAGTCCTTCCCTAAACAAATTTGGTTCATGCTGCTAGTTATCCTCCCAAAACCATGCCAAGTTCCCAGCTCAGATCTCCTAGAAACTATGCTACTGGACAATGGCTCTATTCTCCCAAGCAAAGTTCAATATGTGGGAGCCCTTGATGAGCCCTGACATTTGGATATGATCCCTCTCCTGCCAATTATTTGCATATTTATGTTTCCAGAGCTTGGCCCAAGGGGTTGTTGATTCCTTAAGCCACCTCCACCAAAGTTTGCTCCCAAAACTCTGTTGAGGGTTTCAAGGTCATGAAGCCCCAAACCACCATGGACCTTAGGTTTGCAGAGCTTGTCCCAAGCTACCAAAGCCCACTTCTTTTTCTCTTCCCCTTTGCCCCAAAGAAAATCTCATTGAATACTCTTGATCTGTTGCATAACTCCTTTAGGAGCAAGAAGAGCTAAAAACATGAAAATGGGAATAGCCTGGAGGATAGCCTTTGTAAGCACAAGACGCCCCACCAAATTCAAAGCCTGCATGTCTGTTTCCTGACCTTGTCCTGAAGTGTATTAGTTACCAACTCCCACACTCCCTTACCTAGAGGTTTGTTCGTAAGAGGCATTCCAAGGTACTTGAAAGGTAACTAGTCCCTTTGAAACCCAAGAATTCTGGTGAGGTTCCTCTGAATAGCAATGTCAATGTTAAAAAGGAAAAACTTTGATTTTTCAAGGCTTACCTCTGTACCAGCGGCCATAGAAAAGTCGTTCAGGATTCGTTTCAAATCTCTGGCTTCCTTGACCGTGGGAATACCCTGCAACATTGTGTGATCCACAAATTGTTGATCAATAGAAGCAACACCATCCAAGGTAAGTTTCAGACCCTAGATTCTTCCTTCAGAATTTGCCATTTTGATCGCTCTACCTAGCCCTTCCATCATGGGAACAAAGAGGAAGGGGGAGAGCGGATCCCCTTGTCTGAGACCCCTAGAAGGCATAAAGGTTCTAGAGGGAGAGCCATTAAGCAGGATGGAGAAACTATCCATGGATACAAGGGCCATAACCCATCTTATTTAGTTGTGGTCAAAGCCATAAGCTCTTAGCACTGCCCTGATGTAAGACCAGCTTAGCTTATCATAAGCTTTCGCTAGGTCAAGTTGTATGATCATACCAGCTTGCTTATTGTTCTTAAGAGAGTGTACCACCTCGTGAGCTTGTATGATGTTATTGAGAATCTATCTTCCTTCCACAAAACCAATTTGCTCCTCTGAGACAAGTGTTGGAAGAAGGGGATTGAGTCTATTAGCGATCACTTTGGAAATAATTTTGTACACCACATTACATAAAGCTATGGGTCTGAATCTGTCCGGTGTCATAGCTTTTTCCTGCTTTGGAATCAAAGCTATCAAAGAGGCATTAACAACCTTCAAAACCATTTTGGATCTTCTAGAGTCTTCTTGTTTGACTATTTTCCAGCAAGCTTTGAAGAAGTCCACATTGAACCCATCTGGGCCAGGAGCTTTCCCATTTTGCATCTCATTGATAACTTCACTGACCTCCTCTTCAGACACTCGCCTGTTAAGATTGTGGTTGTCTTCCCTGGTTACAAGCTTAGGAATGTACTTTGTAAATTTGTTAATGAACCGATATCTATCGACGAGAGGCTCCTCTGTTATGCTAAGGAAATGTTGAACTAGGACATATTCCATTTCTTTGTGAGAGACGAGGTTTTTCCCTTGAGAATATTTAAGTTTTGAAATTTTGTTATGTGACCTATGATCCAAGGTTGATTTATGAAAAAACTTTGTGTTTCTTTCTCCTTCTCTAATCCACGGCATCCTCGATTTTTGTCTCCAAAAAATCTCCTTTTGCATGCACCGATCTTCCCATTCATTCTGAAGAGAGTCAGCATGAGTTTTTCATTCCTCGGTAAAACCTTCTCTGATGATGATCTGATTAATCTCCTAGAGTTTCTGCTCAACTTCTCTTTTGGCTTTAAAAATATTACAAAACTCTTTTTTGTTCCAATCTTTAACCCTAGATTTGATGTGTTTAAGTCTATGTTGTAACATGAACATTTTAGTGCCTTTAACGGGCATACCTTCCATCCACCATTTGTCAATATTGTTGGTGAAGTCAAGGTGAGAGAGCCAAACATTTTCAAACATAAAAGGTCTGTTCCTCGGTGTACCCATAAAAGTAGCTTCAGGCTAGATAGACTCGTGGTCCGAGCCTCTAAAGGAAAGGATTAAAGCTAACATATCAAGGCCTGTGAGAAGGAGGTCCTCTGAGATTATGGATCTCTCTAGTTTAGAGGCGACTTGAGAAGCCCCTCCCCTCTTATTACTCCAAGTAAAATTGCCATTTATTGTTTCAGTGTCCACTAGACCCATGTTATTTATGAAGTTCTAGAAGGCAATGGAGTCTCTGCCTAGTTTTCTCGTACTGCCTTTTTTCTTTGTAAGGGATCTGATCATATTGAAATCCCCTGCCAGAATCCAGGGCATATCAGGATATCTCTCTCTTAGATACTCAAGGGAGATGAGAAGCTTGAGTTTGTCTTCTAGTTTTTTAGGACCATAGACGTTTGTGATCATATAGATCTCCTTATCACCCAAAGGTTGAATCGCCAACGATAGATAGTTCCTAGAAGCTTCAGCATCCAGGATTCCAAGTTTTTGAGGATCCCATAGCGTAAGAATCCTCCCCACCGATTTGTTCGCTTTAACCTCTAGATACTCATACTTGATTAACCATTTGTTGTGTGTCTCTCTAATCTTGTCCATCGAATATTTTGTTTCCTGAATAAAAACCATATCTGGTTTTTCTTCTTTTATTCGACTGCTAAGATTTCTTTGTTTCATTTTACTTCCTAGACCCCTAATGTTCAAGGTTGTAAGCTTCATTAAGAAAGGTTTGTAAAGGAGTAACTGGTAAGATCTCTCATCTTACCTGAGTTAATCATAAGTTTCCCACATTTGATCATGAACTCATTCTGTCTTTTTCTTCCTCTTTTCCTACTCGGGTTCTTGGAAGAATGCATCGGTATATCCTCCATCATTTTCAACCCTCTATTCTCTTGTCTATCATGGTTTCTTTTGACTCTAGAACCCTTCGATTGTGATCTCCAGAGGAAGAGCTATTGAACCCTGTCAAACTCCTCTTTTGGCATAGAGTCTACCCCTTTGGTGATTCCCTGCTGCAGAAACTTTTCTAGATCTAAATTCTCCCTCTCCAGAATCTCCTGCAGTTCATGGTCCTTCGTTCCAGCCTCACTTGGGGTCGTCTCATGGTCCCTACTGAGCTCCATAATGCTCGGCAGATCATCCTTTTGTTGGTTGTTCTCTGGTATATCCTCCATGTTAACATCCCTTTCCTTCTCGATAGGATTATTCTCTGATTCCTAGTTTGTCTCGTTGTTTCCAACTTCTTCTTATAAGATCTTGAAACTATTGTGGCTCGATTGTCTGTTCTCATTAATTTTCTTTTGGTACCGCTTGCCTCCTTTCCCTTTACCCCCAACCTTAGTAAAATCCTCGAGATCTTTGCTTGTAGTTTTTTTCATGTTGCTCTCCAGTTTGTTCAATGGGCAGTCCCTGTATAGGTGCCCGTGTTCATGGCACTTACGACACCTAAATAAGACGTGTTCATAGTCCACCGCCTGCACCCATTCTTTGTCATACACTTCTAAAATGATTGCATCCGGAAGTGCCCCAGATAAGTCCATTTCCACACATATCTAGGTGAAGGAAGTGTATTTGACTCTTAGAGTAGCATCTGAGATCTTTATAAAATTCCCTAGCTTGTTGCTGATAGCATTTAGAGACTCCTAGAGCCAATAATCTAAAGGAAGGGAGTAAATTCTTATCCATACCGGTACCGATGTGAAAGTTTCTCATTCTGGAACAAAGTTCATCACCCATGGTCGCATGTAAAGGCCTGCAGCAGCGTAAAAATAGGGTCCACCCTCTAACACTCTGTCTTTATCCTCTAAGATTGTGAACACCGCCGCGAAGAAGCCCTTGGACCCAAGGTTGCAAAGCCTTCTCCGTCGGCCAAATCCCCATAAATTTGTAGATAACGTGTATTCCGCCATGTGATCTCTGTGCACCTGTAGCACTAGGTCACTTAAAACAACCCAAGGAATAATGGTCGACTTGGGTTTACAAACCCCTGTTGTACTCATAGGAGCAACTTTCTGACTGCTAACCTCTGTCCTCTTCTCCTTGCTAGCTTCCTCATGATTCTCTTCCTGTCCATAAGGTCTGATATTTTCCAGTTTTTCTGTGTTAATAGCCTCTGTTTCCACCTCCGTTGGTTTCTTGAAGTGATGTGATCCAGCTCCCTTGCTGCTGTGTGCAGCCACTTGATTGTAGGAGGGAGCAGAACCCCCTCCTCGGCGTCCCTCCATGGTGACCATCGACAAAACCCTAACGCAAAACCCTAGCTCAGATTGCAGAGCCCTCGTTCCCATTTTTCTAGTCCTCACTCAATTCAGGATTCGCCTACTCGTCTTAGTCTAAGATTTTAAAATCGCTATACATTTAATATTTAAAAAAAATTACTCTTCGTATAATAACTCTTTCATTCAGGTGTTCATTTTCAAAGTTTTTTTAGTCATCAAATTTTTCCATAATATCATGCTTGAAATATTTTGAAAACTTGAGATTTTTTTGTAGTCATAATCGTTGCTTTTAATTGCATGGTTGAAAAATTGTCAAGATTTTAATGTTTTTCTAAATAATGACATTTATCTTTAATGTTATGGTCGAAAACAATTACAATTTCAAGGTTTTTTAGAGTCAAGATATTTTATCTTTAACAACATGGATGGAAATAGTTGGAATTATCAACATGATATTTTATCTTTAACATCATGTCCAAGAATTGTTGGAATTTTACAGTTTTTCAAAGTCCAGATATTTTCTCTTTAACTCCATCGCTAAAAAATGTCAAAATTAAAAAAAAAAAAAATATATATATATATATATATATTATATATATATATATATTTTTTTTTTTTTTTTTTTTTTATCAGAAATAATAAAAAAATAATAATAAATATAAAAAAAGTAAGGGTGTTTTTTTTCATCCATTTAAAAAAAAAAAATGGTTTTTAATTCCATTTAAAAAAAATGTTGAAAAATTACCCTTAAAAAAAACATCATTCTCAAATAAACAATTTTCATTTTTGGGTTGTTTTTTCATTTTTTTTGGGGTTTTTGGGCTCAAGTTACCATTTCATCCGTAATTATGTTGCAATTGCACTAACTTTAAAAGGATAATATAATGCACATAAGTTTGCATACTTGGTAAGTCTATCAATTACCACCATCATGACACTCTTTCATTCATACTTTGGTAAACTTGTGATAAAATCCGTTACAACCTCCTCCCAACGCTGACTTGGAATGGATAAAGGCTATAACAGACCCGAGGTCTTAATTATCTCAACTTTATTTTATTGGAAAACTAAACATTTTGCCACAAACTTCTAAATATCAAATTTAAGGCCAACCCAAAAAATTCCTTCTTGACCCTGTGGTAGTTTTTAAAGATATCGAGTGCCCTCGTAATGGGGAGGTATGCAATTCCAAAAGAAAATTTTGCTTGAGTTGGGAATTCTTACAAAGATATAAGTGATATTTGTACCATAATGAATCATTTTTCCAACTAAATGTATTAGATGTAGTGGGATCTTGTTGCAACTTTTGAATGAGTGCCCACACCTCTTCATCATTCTTTCATTCATCCCTTGCTTTGGTTATCCAATCAGGTTAGATAATAGAAATGGCACAAAGTAATGCTTCCACATCCTAATCCTTTCTTGAGAGTGCATCTACAACAACATTTTGTTTCCCTTTTTTTGTAGATGATTTCAAAGTCATAACCCAACATCTTTGTGACCCATTTTTGCTACTCTTCTGAAGATAATCTTTGTTCCAAAAAGTATTTAAGACTATCATGATCTATTTTTACCTTGAAGTGTCTTCCCATTAGGTGAGTCATCCATTGCTTTAGTGCACGTAGTATTGCCAACATTTCCTTCTCGTAAATAGGTTTGCGTAAATACTATCCTTTGATTGGACAAATTTCAAAAGCAATGGGTCTTCCTTCTCACATTAAAACATTACCAATTCCATTTCTTGAGTCCTCACATTCCACAATAAAGGTTTTTGTGAAATTCGGCGTAGCTAAGATTGGTGCTTGACACATTGCCTCTTTAAGATGTTCAAAGGTCTTAGTTGCTTATGGAGTCCAAGAAAATGCATCTTTCTTCAATAATGTCATTAGAGGTGTTGTTATTCTCCCGTAATTCTTAACAAACTTGCAATAATACCCTACCAACCCGTGAAATCCTTGAAGATGCTTTATGGTTGTGGGGATTTTTAATTCCTTAATGGCATTAATTTTGTTACGGTCTACCTTAACACCGTCATGAGATACAATATGATCTTAATATTCCACCTTTTGTACTCCAAAGAAACATTTGGAGGCTTTTGCATATAATTGTTTCTCTTAAGCATACAAAATTTTGATAGAACAAATACAAATGGACATAAGTGACAAACTTTAGGCAAAGATATGGACATTCGACCATTGCCTAAATATATCAAACATTTTATAAGGTTTGGTACAAGAAAAAACTTACTTTGGATAGCATTAAAAACAAACTTTTGGGAACCATTATGATATTGGATACACTTAACCAACTTTGACACTATTGATCACTTATTTGTCTCATGCCTTTATGCTTAGGAAATTTGGTATTGGATCCACTTTGTGATGAGATTTAGCATTCCATGTCATCAAGATATTGTCCAACTATTCCAGGTATGGGCTTAAGACTACTTCTCATTAAAACAGGGGGCCAATTTAAGGAGATGATAATAAATGGGAATGTAACATGAAACAACTGTATAGAGAGAGAATATATATATATATATATATAATATATATATATATATATATATATATATATATATATATATATATATATATATATATATATATATATATATATATATATATATATATATATATATATAATGATAAACACACCCCTATCAAGATCATTGCAATGAAAATAGCTAAGTGAATTTCTCAATCAATGATAGTAAAGTCTTGGTCTTCTTATGATATTAAGGGGTAGAAAACAAAAAATATAAATTATCATTTTTGGAAATACAAATCGAACCTTTTCTCTATTTTTTATTCTATGGTCCAACACTCTACGAAGCTAAGTGGACATCTCCCATAAATCCCTTTCAACAAATCAAGCTTGGTTTAGCTTCTTAGTGAACCCTAGGTCACTCTAGTTTTGAAATGCCTATGAGGATTGAGAAAGCGGATCCATTTATATTTTACACTAAGAATATTGGAATCTCCACAAACAACCATGTTGAACTACTCACTCTTTGGCATGGCCTTAAGTGAGGTCAATGCTTACATGTAAATTCTTGTATCATATAAAGTGTTTTGTATATTATTACTAAAATGTTGCAACATATTATTTTCGGATAGAGAGATTGCATATCTTCATAAAATTATGGGCCACATCCCCCTCTTCAAAGTATCCATCACGTGCTCCAATAAGAACATGTCATATTTGTCACAATTAAATAGAGTGTTAAATTTTTTGTTTAACATTAGGCATTGATCCACAATGAAGCGAAGAAAAAAATTGGTATATGGATCTCCTTGTTGCAACTAATCATGTTCCCATTGCACTAAAACAACTAATTCTAAAAGAACGTGAAATCCTCTCCTCCCACAACACTTTGTTATTGAAGGGTTTAGCTATTAACAATCTCTTCAATTGCCTCTTAATTACTTATTATATAACTACCACATTTTTCATTTAATTATTAATTCGATGTTCATATGAACTTGCAAATTGTCATGCACCGTATATGTTAGTACAATATTGTTAATTTGTTATTGAGATTTTAGTATTCTAAATGAATGTCATAAAAGATATTAAGGTTTTTTCACAAATCGCTAAGAAAACTAAACCACACTTGAAATCAAAATTACGCTTGAAAATTTGAAATGGCACACTTCTACCTAGTGGGTTTGGGAAGCATATTGTTGTAACCCTAACACAAGGAGAATTACTAATATGATTTGTGGGAAAGGAAATATCACTCCTCTACCTAGTGGGCTTAGGAGGCTTTTTATTGTAACCCCCAAACTAGGTATAACACACCACAAGTTGGAAATAAATCACTGAGAGATCAAGAAGGTGACTTTCTCAAGGATTAGATGATCCCAAATTATGTAACAAAGATGAACATGAGATGTAATGCTAGCAAGCTAAAATATAAAAGGATTAAACTACAAGTTATATTATAGAAGATTAAAATCACATTTATGCTATAAAGAATCCAAGTACACACATAAATGATAATTTCAAATACTATTAAATAGAATAAATAGATAGTGTAATTGGAAACACCATCAACAATATTGGAAACATCGTAAATAATCTTTAATCCTGGAAACATAATACTTGTACTTATCTCATCAATGAATTGTAGCAATGTAATAAAATAGTATATTTATTGAAATTTAAAGAAGTACCTACACCATATAGTTACACGTAATACCTGGCTAAGGAGGGAGGCCTACCTCCTCACATGAGATGCAATGCTAGCAAGCTAAAATATAAAAGATTAAAGTACAAGCTGTATTATAGAAGATTAAAATCACATTATGTTATAAAGAATCCAAGTACAAACATAAATGATAATTGCAAATACTATAAAATAGAATAAATAGATAGGGTAATTGGAAACATTGTAAACAATATTGGAAACATCGTAAATAATCTTTATTCCTGAAAACATAATACTTGTACTTATCTCATCAATGAATTGTAGCAATGTAATAAAATAGTATATTTATTGAAATTTAAAGAAGTACCTAAACCATATAGTTACACATAGTACCTAGCTAAGGAGGGGGGCCTACCTCCTCACATGAGCCACTAGATATAAAAGAAACAAAATGTTAAGTAATCGACACACCATTCGAACATATGAAATGGAGATGAACCATGAACTTATATTAGGAATTCAAAATGAAAATTACAAATAGGTTCTCCCTCCATTCTTGTTTTTTCCTATATATCTCATGTCCTGAGTAGAGTTGAATTTTTATACAGATTACTTGTTATCTCAAATTTTCCAGAAAATTGAGGGACAACCATGAGAATATTTAGATTCTTAGGTTGTTTCCCTTTATCACAACAATTTATCGAAAAGATACAAAAGACAAGAAAATGTTAAATTTCTTGGTGGTGCAACAAGTGGTAGATGTGTTGCTTTCCTGATGTGGCCAACTTCTCTCTACTAGATGTTTTTTTTTTCCTTTGTCACTTTCCTTTGTTGGGTGCACAAGTCGCTAAGCTACAACTTTTTGATAACTAGAGGTTAATCATCCACTGAATTGTGTGAATTTCTTGGGAGTTGCAATAGTTATGCCCAACAACTTACTATCAGCATGCCGCAACGACAATTTCTAGACGAGTTGTAGCATTGGCCCTCAAGAGAGTTACAACATTATTCCCATGTGAATTACAACATCGGATTTCAAGCAAATTTCATTGCATGACGAGCATGTTGTAGCATGTTTCAGGGTTACAATGGTATTGCCATAGTGTGCTTGAGGGAGTTGCAATAACACGTGGGGGGGTGCGTGTGACAGTGGATCCTGGTGATGTTGCGAAAACTTGTGGGAGTTGCAGCAACACAAGGGTGTTGAAGTACATGTGTGATAATTATATGAGGGTGTTGTTGCAACATGAAGGTTTTGTAGCAACACTCAAAGCATTATAGCAACTACACCCACACAACTTTCCTAAAGTGTCTTATCATGATTTCCCATAAGTTAGAATAAAGAAGTAAAATCTTCCCTAAATACACAAAAATAAACATTAAAATAGCATAATCAATGGATAATTATACCTTAATCATAAATGCAATATTGCAAGTAAAAGGGGTGATGAAATAACATGGAAATGGAAAAAGGTGTGCAAAAAGGTAATGGATGGGTGCTAAAAAGATGCCAATTTGGGCACCCATTAGACACATACATTAATTATGCCCAAGAAGTTCATGGTAGTCATACAAAAATGTAAGGTGTTCATGTAGGGGTTCACCAACGTCTAGGATCAATGACAACATTATCTTAGAAAGTAAATAATCATTAAGTATGTAATCCTTGTGATACATCATGTCAAACTTATTGCCTCACTTGCCTTCAACCTTTATAATATCATTACAATTCATTAGATCATCAAGGAAAATGGGGATTAATATATTAGTCTTTGATCTTAGTGAGAAATGTGTCATTGAGATAAGACACAGATATTGATTTAGACATTCGTTGTTATATTGCAACCATCTTTAATGCACACATTACATGAGATAAGGATAGTAATGATATTGGGAATTGCTTGTTCACTCGTTACTAAGGACATATGAGGTGAATTTACAACCATGGATATCCTAACTAATGTTGAGAGTTCCATTATACCACCATTCTCCTATTTTATTCTTAGCAAGCTTACTAAATCAAACACTTACCTTCTCTTGGGGTTGTGTGGATATCATCACACCTTTCATTATGAATTGAAGTCACACCATACCATATTTCACCATGTTATAACACTATGGGATATATATATGGGGTTGAATGCATATATAACGGGGTTAAATGTATATGTAATAAAAGCTAGCCTAATAGGGAGATCACATCTGTAATGGGGAAGAATATGCATATATAGAAGTCAATATAGTCATTATTGGACGGATGATATGTTGATGATATATGATTTGGTTACTTGAATGTAATGCAGTTATTTAGAGTTTAGGTTATCAAGGATTGACACTAATAAAATTGCATATGGATGGATGGATCATCATCGATAGCAATAAAAGAGTAGGAATGTAATAAAAGTATGTTACTTGGTTTCATCACATGCAAAACCATTAGCTACAAAACTTTGAAGACAAAGATTTTAAAGAGTGCTACTATATTATGACCCTATTTGGGTATATATATATATATATATATAAGGTTGAATATAGATGTAATGGGGCTAAATAGTCATGTGCTAGGCACTAAACTAATAAAGCGGACCATATGTATAATGGGGGAGAATACCTATATATCTGGAGGTTAGTGCAATCACTATGGGAGGAAGGATATATGATTTATTTATATGGGTGTATTGGGTTTACTTGGAGGATGTTATCTTAATGAATAAAGATATCAAGTAACTCATCACTATTATCACTTTGGGAGTGGTGATCCATTTTTACATTGGTGTATATTTATATATTTTGGTTCATTCTATTACTTTGAGTATATACGACATCACATTCTGCTCCATTGATTTCCATTGCAACAAGCCTTATACCTAACAACTAACACTTAACACTTAACACTTAACACTTAGAGAAGAAATATTGAAGACATAAAATTTAAAGAATGATTGAAGACACAAGATCTCACATATGGACCTCTCCAAAACAACTAATCATATACCTATTGCATTAAAACAACTAATTATTTGTGAACATGACCTCATTTCCATATGCCACAACTTTAGCAAATAGTTTACATACACACCCTAGTTATGCCCAAGATGTTTCTGGTCATCATAAGCAAAGCTAAGGTGTTCGTGTAAGGGAATGACAATGTTTAGGTTTAATGAAGACATTAACTTGGAATGCATATAAACACTGAACATATGATCCATGCAAGGTGACAATCAAGCCTTTAAAATATCATTACAATTCATTCAATCATCAAGGAACTTAGGGAATAGCATACTGTTCTTTAATCTTGGTGAGACATGTATTATCAACATAAGAAATGGAAATTTATTTACATGCACATTATTATACTACAACCATCATTAATGTACTCATTACATAAGATAAATCATTATTATACTACAACCATCATTAATGTACTCATTACAATCATGGAGATTATAATCAGTGTCCAAAGTTTCTCTAAACTACGTTTCTCACATTTTATTCTCAAGGAGCTCATTAAGTCAAACATTATTTGTAACAACCTAGGTTAAAAGTTCATGTAATAAAGTTAATAAAGACAAAATAAGACCAAGGTCAAGGGACATGTATTCCACGCTAAATGCTGGGAAAAATATCATAGTGGGCATCACTTGTTGTGTTTATGGCTAAGTGGAAATTGACAAAGGCAATGGCAAAGGCTTTGAAAAGGCATTATTCGTATTTTATTTATAAAAATAAAGGAAATTAGGAGAAAAGGGAGGTGAAGGTCACCGGTTGCATGTGAGGAGGAAATTGAAGGAAAATAATGGAAAATGAAGAAATTAGAGTCGTCGATAATAAAAAGGTTTCAGAGCATTAGTTGGTAGCCTTTTTTTAGTTTAGTTTTGGAATTGGTCTCGAAGAGGAGAAGAGAACCAAGAGGAGAAAGAAAGCAAGCAAGTAAAGGAAATCAAGGATCAAGCAAGGAAAAGTTGGATCGAGCAACTTCAACAGGAATACTTCCGGGTAACATGTTGCATGTGTGGTTTCCTAGTTGGTTTTGACATGCATGGTATGTGTATGTTGGTAATTTGTTATTTTGTTGTCATTGGCATGGATTTTGTCAGGTTTCAATAGTGGATTTTAGCCTTGCCTTGCCATTTCTGAATAGCCATGTTGTAATGGGACTTTTCTCAATTTGAGCTTTGGATAACCAGAAGATTTTAGATCCGGGTGAGATGGTCTCATGAAAATTCCCAAAAGACCTAGGAATCCCTTGACCAATAATGGTGGGATACATGGTAAAGCCTATGGGTGGAGATGGGAAAATTCCTTAAGGTATTGGAGAAGAAATTATGAGGCATCCAAGCTCGATTTGGTTTTGTGATCTCAGCACCGATTTAGGTGAGTTCACGGTATGGTGAGGATGGAGCTGGTTCAACCTTTGGATTCCCTCGGTTGTTTGTGAATTGGTTTATCCCATGAGATCCCACATTCATGCTTGGAATATGGCACAGGGGTGATTAGTTGAAAGAAAGATTTGCTTCAGTCAATCTATGGTTGGGTGGTATGTGGATGTCCCAAACCTAGTTGGATTTTGCATATGATTAATAAGAGCTAAGTTCCTCTTGCCTTTGATGGGTAAATGTATTGTTACTATGTGGCTTCAATGGTTGTTCTCTCATTGTTATTTATCTGGTTATACGCTGGCTATAAGCATGGTTATTGACAATTATTAGTCATGGCTCTTTCCATGTTTTTACTTGTGACTGAATGAATAGTGAATGTACACCTAATTGATGTTATGACAACTAATGTGAGAAGGCATTGATCCTTCTTGTTAAACCTCATATAAGTTTTCAGCTCCTCATGCTTAAACTTGCATTGATGACCTGTAGGTTGCATGTTTACCAATTGTTTGACGGAATGTTAGTCCTAGTTGGGGAAGGTCCAATCAAGTCCTTGATCAAGTTTGTTATCAAAAACATTGTCTTCATGTATTTTATGAGTTCTGGGAATTTCATGGAGTTCTTGGCAGTGACAGGGTCCTAGTCTTGGAAAATAGCCTTAAATCTCGCAGTCGTTGGCACAACACTGGAATAAAAAGGCTACAGTCGCACTTAGGTAGGCTCATCAGTGTGACTGGAGGCCTATAGTCATTGGCATGCCTTGGAAAGGGAGTGGCTAGGACTTTAGGTCAATGAAAAAGAGAGTTATCTCAGGGGTTGGGTTGCTCCTAAAGGTCTTGTAGCACCTGAGGGAAGTCAATAAGGTCTCATGTTGTTGACTCCATTTCCTTAAGGTCATATAGGAGGTTGAGTATTATCATAGTGACCCTTAGCTCATGTTTACCCTTGGTAAACCAACGAAAGTGGGTAAATGTGGGAGGAGGCGGGTTACAGGGTGGTATGAAAGCGGGTTGTGCACTCTTCAGTTAAAGTTTGATGTTGTCAAGGTTATGGTTTTCATGCATGGGGTCATGGTATATAGTTGGTATGGTCCTGCATGATGTTGTTATGTTGTTATGATGTTGATGTATAGATATGACTATATGGATATACTTATGATTATACATGTATATGCTAATGTCGAATGATCTTGTAGATGAGATAAGCCTCCCTTGAACAACAATAAGGTATGGTTTTAATTTTGGTATCTATTTGGTTTATCTAACATGGTACACTTGTAGGAAGAAGGGAATCAAAGATGACAAGAAAAATGTTAGACTACGGTTCCCATAACTCTCCCTACATATCATTTGGGCAATAAGGAGAAGAGTATTCTCCTGATGTAGCGAATAAATTGAGGAGCTTGAGGGCATAGATAAGAAGTTGCAAAGTAGACAATGACAGGTTGGTTGAGGCTCAGGAAAGACTTACAAGGGCTTAGGATAAACATGTATAGGTTAAGGTAGCGATCCTTCAGATCTTGTCAGGGTTGTAGAAACATGGACAGTTTAGAATCAATCAAGAACATGAAGAGAAAACTGATGGATCCTATGGTAGAAGGTCTCGGTCCGGATACAGGTTAAATAAACGGGACACAATTAGAGGTGGCAGATCACTAGATACACTTAACAGGAGGATTGGTATGTATGGGCATCATTCTAAGTTCCTCATCCAAGAGACATCATCACAGTCATCACCATCATCATCCTTATACGAGAGGTGAGTATTTACCTAAGGAGTTCAAGAAAGTTAAGCCTCCTACATTTGATGGAGAGATGAAGAAGTCAGAAGATGTAGAGGCATGGTTGCTTGGGATGAAGAAATTCTTCAGATTACATAGCTACTTAGAGAATATGAAAGCAAAGATAGCTACCTTCAGTTTTAAAGGGAAAGAAAACTTCTGGTGGGAATTTAGGTTTTAACCCTATACATAAATTATTTGCATATGAATTCTAAAAACAAAAAATAAACAATGGCGAGAGCATAAAACATAAAATAGATATACACAGAGATTTTCCCCTGGATCCCAAAATTGGGACTACCATATTGATTTTTCATTATATTCCTTTCAATGTTACAAAACATATATAGACATGACGAAGCATCCATAATCCCCAATCCCTTAACCCTGGATTATAACATAATTGTAGTTCCCTTGACCAGATCTACAAAATACCATGGATAGTAAACCATCATGCCTAAAACCATGTGCGAAATCCATGCACAAAACCATAGGTAGGTCCGCCCACCTAATATAGGGTCCAAAAAAAAATTCATCCACAACTAGGCCACAAGTAGGGGGGGCTACCGCCCCCCTCGCACATGGCTTAGTTGTAAAAAGAATATAACACAACCCAACATTCTCACACTTGTGGTTTTCTTTCCACATGAGAGCTTGGTCATTGGTCCAGCCCTGCAATGCCCATTGTTTCTCTACACCAAGAGAACTTCTCAGTGCTCATAGAATTTATCAATGCATCTATAGTATTCTTCAAAGTATCCACCTTTACCAGCAACACCTTTTTTTCCTCAACCATATCCCTCACAAAGTGATACTGAACATCAATATGCTTTGTCTTTGAATGATAAGCAGGGTTCTTTACCAATAAAAATGCATGTTGTCTATCACAGTCTATCCTTATAGCTCATTGTACTAACCCCATACTTGAACACAATCTCTACAACCAAACTACTTCCTTGCTTGCATGAATGGTTTCCATGTATTCTGCCTCTATAATTGAAAGTGCCACTACAAACTCTCTCTTACTCATCCAACTGACTACACCTCCAAATAGGTTAAACACGTACCCACTTCTATATCTTCTCTATTCGAGATATCCAATCCATTCTGCATCAACAAAGCTACGAATGTCCAAAACTCTACCCAATCTTGGTCTTCCATGGTAGCACAAACCATAATCACTAGTGCGATGCAAATACCTAAAAACCCACTTCACTGTTTTCCAATGCTCCTTCCCTACTTTTGACATAAACCTTCTCAATACTCCCACTGCATGTGCAATGTTTGGTCTAGTACATGCTATTGCATACATCAAGCTACCGACTACACTTGCATATGGAACACGAGACATGTCCTCTTCCTCTTATTGTGTCTTGGGACACTATTCAACAGATAAATTTACACCTACAGGAAAAGGAACCTTCACTGGTTTACTATCCTGCATATTAAACCTTTGTAGTGTTGTCTCAACATAATTCCTCTGGTTTAACCATAGCTTCCTCTTTCCCCGATCTCATTTAATTTCCATGCCCAAAATATAGTTTGCAGCACCAGGATCTTTCATGTCAAATTTGGAGGACAATTGGGTCTTCAAATCCTGGATAATTTCTTTGTCATTTCCAACTAGCAACATATCATCCACATACAAGGCCAGATAAATAACACGGTCACAAATTAATTTAAATCACACATAGTGATCTTCTTTGCTTATGGTGAAACTAAGTCCTCATATAAATGTATCAAATTTCTGATACCACATCCTTGGAGGTTGTTTTAACCCATACAAAGACTTTTTTAACTTGCATACCAATTCTTTCTTACCCTTCACCGCAAAGCCTTTAGGTTGCTTCATGTAGATCTCTTCTTCAAGATTCCCGTGAAGAAATGTTGTCTTCACATCCATCTGTTCTAGCTCAAAATCAAAAGCAACAACAACATATAAAAGTAATCCAATAAAAAATACCTTGGCAATAGGAGAAAAAATATGACCAAAATCAATTCCCGGAATTGGGAAATAACCCTTTTCTACCAACCGAACTTTGTATTTCTCCACCTTTCCTTCTGCATTTATCTTCTTCTTAAACACCCATATGTTGCCAACGGGTTTCCTTTTAGCCGACAACTCCACTAGATCCCAAACCTCATTTTTGTGCAAAGATGCCATTTCATCAACCATGGCCTCTTTCCATAGTTTGCAATCCTCTAAATCTATTGTTTCCCTCATAGTTCTGGGATCATCATCAGTAATAGATAAAGCAAAATTTGAACAAAAAGCAGATGGACTATACCTATCTGGCTATCTTCTTTCTCGAACTGATCTTCTCACAGTCGGAATTTTTGGCTCTTCATCTTCTGATTCATCTTCTGTTGTAGAGTCTGATTCTTCCTCCTTTAGCTCAAACTGTATTTTCTCAGGTTCCTTTGGTAGGACTTCATGTTTAATAACATCTTTCACCTCTCTAAACACCACATCTCGGTTGTACACAACCTTCCTTGTTTCTTAGTTCCAAAGCTTATAATTTTTGAAACCATCCTTATACCCAATAAAGATGCACTTTTCAGATTTACTATCCAACTTTGTTCTTTTCTCCTTTGGAACATGTACATATGCATCACATCCAAATACCCTTAGATGTGAAAGAGAAGGTTTCTTACCAATCCATACCTCTTATGGAGTCTTATCCTCAAATGTTGATGAAGGTGATATGTTGACCAGGTAACATGTAGTCTCCACTCCCTTTGCCCAGAATTCTTGTCCTAACCCGACACCACTGAGCATGCTTATTTCCCTTTCCATCAACATCTTGTTCATTCTTTCTGCAACTCCAATTTTCTGAGGTGTGTATGGAGTAGTCTTTTGTTGTGCTACTCCACACTTCTTAACCAGTGCTCCCCGAACTCCCCGCATCACTACCAGTGCTCCCCGAACCATCTTGCAGGTATCTTTATCGAACACTGTATTTACACCTGCATCATCCAACTTGCTTACAAAAATTAGATTTCTAGCCAATGTAGGAATATGCAGATCACCTAGAAGTGTTCTAATCCTTCCACCTTGAAACTTCAACTTGAATTTTCCACGACCCATGATTCTAATCTTCTTGTCATCCCTTGAGAAGACATCACCACCATCATATTTCTCATACTCGCAGAACCACTCTCTATGGGAAGTGAAGTGAAACGATGCATTTAAGTCAATACACCATGCCTCATGATTTACATGTGTACTTGAAGAAGAAGCCAAGTACAAATCCCCACCTTCATATGAGGTGGTTTTTTCTTCTACAGAAGGAGCATCATCAGATCCCTTTCCTTTCTGAGGAGATTTATATTTACATTCCCTTTTGAAGTGCCCTTCCTTTCCACATTTCTAGCACACCTTTAAAGGTTTTCCCAGAGATTTAGATCTCCCTCTAGATTTAGATCTTCCACTTGAGGACTTATTTTTCTTTCGGATTTGAGACTATCCTTGTACATACAAGACATCACCATTCTGGCCCTCCATATTTTTCCGTCTCATCTCTTCCGACAACAAGTATGAGACTATTTCATCAAACTGCAAGGCAGTTGCATGGGTACCTATTGCAACAACTAGACTATCCCACAAATCTGGCAAAGAACACAACAAACTGATGCACTCATCTTCATTTAAAATTTTAATATCAACAGATAATAACTGGCTTACCACAATATTAAATGCGTTCAGATGCTCTGTCATCGAGTCTCGATCTTTCATCCTCAACTTATACAACTTTTTCTTAAGGAACATTTTATTCACCGGAGACTTATATTGGTACAAAGTCCCTAACTTGTCCCACAAAGCCTTCGTTGAAGCTTCCCCTGATACATTTAGCAATACTAAATCTGAGACACACAATCGTATTGTGCTCTTTGCCTTCATATCCAAATTTTCCCAGTCTTAAGCAAACATTGATGTTGATTTAGTACCCGGATCTACCGCGATCCACTAATCTTTATCCACCAGCAGATACGCCAACTTGAGTTTCCACAACTCAAAACTCTGACCATTAAATTTCTCGATCTCTATCTTTCCACTCCTCACCATCTTCTTTTACCACAAGAATCGATCCCGCAGATCTCCCACTAAACAGGGTCTACCACAGGCCCGAGCAAAAACCCCTCGGCAGCAAAGGCGTCCCCTTGAAGTCAAAACAACTATGATACCAAAGGTAGGTTTTAACCCTCTACAAAAATTACCTACATACAAATTCTAAAAACAGAGAATAAACAATGGCGAGAGCATAAAACATAAAACATATATACACAGAGATTTTCCCCTGGATCCCAACACTGGGACTACTAGATTATTTTTTCATTATATTCCTTTCAATGTTACAATACATATATATACATGCCAAAGAATCCATTAACCTTGGATTAGAACATAACCGTAGTTCCCTCGACCAGTCTACAAAATACCATGGACATTAAACCATCATACCCAAAACCATGTGCAAAATCCATGCACAAAACCATAGGTAGGTCCTCCCACCTAATATAGGATCCAAAAAAAATTCCTGGGGCGCTGCCCCACACCCCGTGCAAGGGGGATCCCGCCCCCACTATGACCCCCTGATGCAACATACAGGGGGGGCAGTATCCCCCCAGTAATCCCCCCACATGTGGACTAGTTGTTGAAAGAATATAACACAACCCAACAGGGAAGGTGTGAAGAATGTCAAGGGTATTCAGGAAGAAGAGTTGACTTGGGATGAGTTTGAGAGACTCTTCAAAAGAAAGTACTTATCGAAGAGGTACTATGATGGCAGAGCCAAGGAATTTTATGAGCTACATATGGGTTGTACGAAAGATGATGAGTATATTAGCAGGTTGTTGAGATATGTTCCATATCTCAAGGAGGAGAAGGCTAAGATTCAGAGGTTCATCAGTGGCTTTCCAATGGAATATGGAGACCATATTGAGTTTGATGAGCCTAAATCGATAGAGGAAGCCATCCGTAAGCTAAAGCATTGTTGTGAGCAGTCAAAGCACAAAGCTAAGCCTAAACATGACTTGAAGGGAAATGAAAAAGTTAAAGGAAAGTGGCTACTTAAGTGGGGATACCTCAAGATGCAGGTGAGAATGAAAATGTGGTTCCTTACAAGAAGTTCAATACAGTTGGGAAGGGCCATGGGTCGCATCCTGGAGATCAACAGACTAGAGGTGATGGTAGAGGACCATTGCAGTGTTAGATATGTGGCAAATATCATTGTAAGAAGGAGTGTCCATTGTACCAGGGAGGTAGGCCTCATATCTACAGTGATGAGGAGGCGTAGACATTTGGGGATGTTGGTCATATTATTACTCGGATTTATGCAGTTGTGGACAACGGACAGGAAAATCACCAAGCATCTATTATTGATATGGATGGTAAGCTTTATGATCAAGTTATTTCTATTTTTATTGATCCTGGATCTAATTATAGTTATGTTAATCCTAAACTAGTGGATAAGTGTGGCTTAAGAAGATAGTTCATCACTGGGTAAGATCTTGTGCATTCCAGTTGAATGGTATGCCTACAACAACACATTTGAATGTAGTGTTATTGGGATTATATGGCATGCTCTTGGGTATGGATTGGTTGTATCTTCACAGGACTAAAGTATATTGTTATGACAAGCCCATTGAGTGTGTGGATGATAATGGGGAAAAGAGAATCTTGCAGGGAAAGAAGAAACCTACATCAATTAGGATGGTCACAACTATGCAGGCTAAGCATAGTTGCAGGAAAGGGTGTGTGATGTTTACAATCCATATCTCTGGTGACAAGGGTAAGGATGTTGAGAATGCATAAATCTTCAAGAGGTACCCTGTATTATATAAGTTTCAGGATGTGTTTCTGGTAGAGATTCTAGAGTTGCCTCCCCACAAGGATGTGGACATTTCTATTGAGTTGGTAGTCGGGGAAACACCAACATCAAAGGAACCTTACAAGATGAGCATACTAGAGTTAGTGGAGTTGAAGTTGCAGTAGAAGGAAATGTTTGATAAGGCATACATTTGGCCAAGTGTATCATCTTGGGGTGCACCAATATTGTTCATGAAGAAGAAGGATGTACTCTCAGGTTGTGCATTGATTACAGGCAACTGAACAAGGTGACAATAAATAATAGATACCCATTGTCAAGGATTGATGACTTGTTCGATCAGTTGAAGAGAGCAACAATGTTCTCGAAGATTGACTTGAGATCAAGATACCATCAGTTACTCATCAAAGAAGAGGACATATAAAAGATGCCTTAAGGGCTAGGTATGGGCATTATGAGTTTGTTGTAGTTCCATTCGGTTTGAATAATGCTCCAGCCACTTTTATGTGCTTGATGAATAGTGTGTTGCATCCTTATCTAGACAAGATTTTTATTGTATTTATTGATGACATCCTTATATATTCTAAGAATGAAGAAGAGCATGTCGAGCATTTAATAACAATGTTGAGGTTGCTAAGAGAGCACCAAATATATGCCAAGCTTAGCAAGTGCGTTTTCTTTCAAACAAAGGTGCACTACTTGGGACATGTTGTTTCCAAGGAAGCCATAATAGTATATCCAAAAAAGATAAGAGCTATCATGGAATGGGAAACTCCTAGTAATGTGGATCAAGTCAGATCATTCAAGGGGTTAACAGGTTACTATAAGAGGTTCTTCTAGAACTTCTCACACATTTTCTATCCTATTACATCATTGAAGAGGAAACGTGAGAAGTTTGAATGGACACAATAGTGTGCAATCAATTTTGAACTGTTAAAGCAGTTGTTGATGATGCTTTAGTGTTAATGATTGCAGATCCGGATAAAGAGTTCATAGTGTGTACATATGCTTGCAATAGAGGGCTTAGTGGAGTCCTTATGCAGGAGGGACAGGTGATATGCTATGAGTCCAAGAAACTTAATGAGCACAAACAGAACTACGCGACTCATGATCTTGAGTTGGCAGCTATTATTCATGCCTTTAATATGTGGAGACATTATCTTCTTGGCAAGAGGTTTGTGTTGATGAGCGATCACAATAGGTTAATATATTTTCTTGACCTACTGAATTTGAATGCAAGGCAAGCTAGATGGTTGGCTACCCTTAGTGAATTTGAATCCCAGATAAAATACATAAAGGGTATGGAGAATAGGGTTGCAAATGCTCTCAGCATGAAAGCGTAGTTGAACCATGTTGCAAGAGTGAGCTCATATGGGACAGATTTACAAGATCAGATCTTACAGGAAGGACAACCAGATGACAGTTATAGGGAACTTATGCATAGGTTACAGTGGGGTACATGTGATCAGGATATGGACTATCATCTCACGACAAATGACTTGGTGAGATTCAGGGACATGATCTATGTGTTAGATGACAATGAACTCAATAAGATTATCTTGAGGGAGGTTCATGTAAATCCATTTTCGGGTCATCCAAGACGTTGACAAGTACATTTACTCATGTACCTTTGATTAGTAAATGTACTTGAGGAAAAAATCAACAATTTACCTATTTGGTTCAATGAAGACCTACATTCAAATTAGATACCACAAGCCCATACCTACTAAAATACTATCCCTAGATCCTTCTTATCTTTGAAGTTATACTCCAACCCAATATGCATTATCACAACAAATTCTTTTATATATCACTAGTGCAACAATATAACCATTCATATAGATAACATTAACACCATAAGCAGTTTCATTTTGAATTTACTACAAAATTCAAGTTTATTGTTATAACAACTTTTATCTCCCAAATTTTAATGATGGGAAATGCCCTAAAATTCTCATGATATTGGGGTATGCAAAATCCATGACAACATTCTATAAACAATTCCACAACAATAATAAATCATGAAAAACAACATTGATGAATTATTGAAAATTATGCCTTTTTTATGCGACTCAAACATTCAATAACCAAGTTTACAATTAGTAGTTAATTCACATCCACATGAGCATGGGTATAGAGAAAGATCAATAAAATGAGGTATCAAAACCCTCTATTCACTCCTCTCTCAATGCCAACTTTCCCAACTCATGGATGAGTACTTATTTGATGGAAGTATGCTTAATGACATTGATGGATTATATGTGAACACATTTATAGCCTTATCCTCTTGTTTGTCCTTTTACCATGGATGCACTTTTTTTCAAGCCAAAAAAAACCCACTTTAAATATGCTTATGATCATATTTAGTATTAGTATAAATGAACATTAACCATTTTATTTCTATAAATGCTATGAAAGTGGGCTACTTTTATGCATATATTATATTATGATGTTGATCATTTACCTAGATTGAATGTTTGGCATCATTACATTTTATATTATATTTAAATATTCACTAAGAGGAATACAAAATATTCATCATCATTATTATTGTTTTTATTTCTTAATTAAAGGACTTCTATTAACAAATAATGATTATATATAGTCTAACATGATGTGTACCTCTGGCCTACCACTGGGAAAACTAGACCATTGGCAATACAAGGGGGTTATTATAACACCCTCTAGGGTAAATTTGCATATAAACAACATAACAGGAACATAAATACAATAAACATATTAGCCATCAAAATCCATATATATACATCAGTACATTTGCACATGAAAATCAAGGGAATGAATTTTTCATTAATAATGCAATGAACCAACAGGTGATGGGACTACCATGTTCCACCCGACCATAGATCGGTTGAGCCAAGTCTCTCTTCAGCCAATCACCCCTGTGCCATATTCCAAGCATGAATGCAGGACTCATAGAACACATCAAAAACACCAATCAATGTGGATGCCACCGGAGTTCTCCGCCTACACCGTGAGGAATTTGAGTCCCTCCTATTCTCTTAGGCTTTACCGTGCATCCACAGTCTGATCCAAGGATCACTAGGCCCTACACCAAGACATACTCTCTAGGCTTTACCGTTCATTCCATCCCAGAATCACTAGGCCCAATGGAGAGAAAATCCACCTCTTGGCTTTACCATATATCCCGCCATTCACCAGCAAGGATTCCTAGGCCCATCGAGGCACACAATTTGGCTTTACCACAAACCACAGTCTGGTTCAGGGGTCATTAGGCCAGTGGCTTCGTGCATCCTTAGTCTGGTTCAGGGATCACTACCACCATGTGTTTGTCAATTCAGAGATCCACCCCACTCACCTTTGAATCCAATCCGAACATCCCCCACAAAATGCATGAGAGAACCCATCTCATCAAAGCTATCAAGAAATGGTAAGGCTAGGCTAAAAATACTCTCACACCTGGAAAAACTCATGCCATGGTAGAAAATAAACACATGCAATCCCATGCATGCCAAATATAGCAAGGAAAATACACATGCAAGTTGATACCTGCAATGAAGCCTATTGTAAGTGCTTGATCCTGCCTTTCCCTGCTTGATCTTTGCTTCCTCTTGCCTTATTTTCCTTTCTTTCTCCAATGCCAAAGTGCTCCAAGAAAACTTTGTGTCCAACAGTATGAGAGAGAAAGAATAATGAGAGAGCTCCAAATCTAAACTAGCAAAAGCTTACCAACTGATCCTCAAAAGCCTTTTTATGAATGAGGCCTCTGTTTTCTTAATTTTCCATTATTTTCCTTCATTTTCCTCCTCACATGAAACTTGTGACCTTTCACCTCCTTTTTCTCCTAATTTCCATTACTTTCATAGATAAATGTGCCAAAATGCCTTTTAATGCCTTAGTCGTTGCCTTTTCCCATTTCCTTAGACATAAACAATCAAATGAACACCCCCTACGATGTCTTGCTCAACATTTAGCTTGGAATAAGTGTCCCAATCATCCGTGGCTATTGTTTTTAACATTTATTACATGGAGTTTTCACCAGGGCTGTTACAGAAACCTCCCCCTTGGGGGACATCGTTCTCAGTGTTCAATCACACATATACCTCAACAACCTACTGAAAGAAGACATACTGCTCATGGAGCTTTATAAACCAGCTCGATGCAGTATTTACAATGAAAGATCAGCTCAAGACATAACATCGTGAAAACATGACAACATACCACATAATGGAGCTTTATAACATAGCTCATTACAGCATTTACTGATAATCCTACTCAAGAAAAATCATATGTCATCATAACATCGTGATAACATAACCACATGATAGCGTAATAACATAACACCCATACTACATAGTGGAGCTTTATAACACAACTCGTTATGGTATTTACATCCATACACGGGTGTACACATAACAACATCATCAAAATATATATACCAAAACATATGCCAAACCATATACCAAACATATATCAAACATATACTAACATCATATAGCGTATATCAAAACATCATAAGGCATATGTCAAACCATCATAAAGCATATATCAATCACCATAAAGTGTATACTAAACCAACATAAAGCAAATACCAAACCATCATAAAGCAACTACCAAAGAATCATAAGCAAATACTAAACCACCATAAAGCAACCACCAAACCACCATATCAAGTTGCTTTGCCACAACTGGAAAACAAGGAAGGATACATGGTCTGCATTTGATCCACGATCTCCCATGTACTTTCATCGAGCCCAAAGTGCTTCCATTGCACTTTAACTTACTATATTGCTCAGTTCCAAAGCATGAGCACCTTTTTCTGCAATATACAATGAGGCTCCAGCTGGAATTCTCCATCTGGCTCCACCTGGAATACAGACCATTTAATCAGATGATCAACATCCTTAACATATTTCTTAAGAAAAGATACATGGAAAACATCATGGAATTTCACTGTTGGAGGCAGTGCAAGTCAACAGGCTATTGGCCCAATCCACTCGATGACACTGAAGGGTCCACAAAATTGTGGTGCCAACTTGGCACATGAGCCAATCCGTAAGGAGCTCTTCTTCGGTTTGGTGCGCAAGTACACCTGTTCCCCAACCTGAAACTCCTTGAACAACCTATTCCTATCAGCATAGCTCTTCTGCCTATCTTGTGTTGCCTTAAGGTTTTTCTTAATCACCTGCATCTCTTGTTCCATGTTTGCCAACATATCTAGTCCAATGAATACTCTGCTAACTGGATCACTCTAGTTAATGGGAGTGTTACAACTCCACCCATACAATGCCTCAAAGGGACTCGTCCTCACTAACTCCTAATATCCATTGTTGTATGCAAACTCAACCAAAGGGAGAAACTCTTCCCACTTCCTTTGTTGATGCATCACATACATCCTCAACCTGTCCTCCAATATCCTGTTGATCCTCTATGTCTACGAATGATAAGTTGTGCTGAAGTCCAACTCGGTGCCCAATCCTGCAAATAACTCCTTCCAAAACTTGGAAGTGAACTTTGCATCCTTGTCTGACACAATCTTCTTTGGAACACCATGTAGTCTAACCACGTCTTGGAGGAATACATGTGCCACATCACTAGTTGAGATCGTAGACTTCACCAGAATAAAGTGTGTAGCCTTTGTTAACATGTCCATAATGACCATGATGGAATCATGTTGCTTCACTATCTTCGGCAACCCTATGATGAAATCTAGGGAAATGGCTTCCCATTTCCACTCGGGAATAACGATCAGTTGTAGCAGTCCACCTGGATGTTTGCACTCTGCTTTCACTCGCTGACAGTTGAAATATCTCGCCACAAACTCTGCTACATCCCTCTTCAGATTTGGTTAATAGTAATATCTCTTCACCACTATGAGTGTCTTCTAATAACCTGGGTGACCTGAATAAGGTTTCGCATGAAATTCCCTTAATATCACCTTCTTGAGTTCACAATTATCTGGTACATATATCCTGTCTCGAAACTTGACCAACCCATCTGTTGTAAGACAATGATCCAAGTCTTGTGCACTTGTACCTGTACCAATACATGTACATGTACCTGTATTATCACCTATACCTGTACATGTACATGTACTATCACATGTACCTATACTTGTACTATCACTTGTACTTGTACTTTGCTGCAACCTATGCACAATCTCCATATATGTGACATCCTGTTGTCTTGCCTGCAAGATCCTATCCTATAAGTCTGTCCCATAGGAGTTCATAACTACCAAGTGATGTACCTGTACACGTCTGCTGAGAGCATCTTCCACCTTGTTCTCTTTACCCTTGATGTACATGATCTCGAAGTCATATTCATTGATCATGGCTAACCATCTAGGTTGCCTAGCATTCAAATTCAGTTGGTCAAACAAATACCTCAGCGCACTGTGATCACTCATAAGCACAAACCACTTGCCAATAAGATATTGTCTCCACATCTTCAATGCATGTATAATCGTTGTCAGCTCAAGATCATGCGTGGGATAGTTATGCTCATGCTCATTTAGTTTCCGGGACACATAATATACCGCTTGTCCATCCTGCATAAGGAATCCACCAAGCCCTCTCTTGCAAGCATCTGTACACACTATGAACTCTTTGTCTAGATCTGCAATCTGTAGCACTGGTGCATGTTTCAGCAACTCCTTAATATGCTCGAAGTTAGTCTCACACTCTGCGCTCCATTCAAATTTCTTACCTTTCCTCTGCAATGGTGTAATAGGATAAGCAATCTGTGAGACGTTCTTGATGAACCTCCTATAATAGCCTTCCAGACCCATGAAATATCTCACCTCATCCACATTCTTAGGAGCTACCCATTCCATGATGGCCCTTATCTTCTTTGGATCTACTGCAATACCTTCCTTGGAGACAACATGTCCCAAGTAGTGCACCTTAGTTTGAAAGAAACTACACTTGTTGAGATTAACATATAATTGATGCTCTCTCAACAACCTCAATACTACTGCTAAATGCTTGGCATGCTCTTCCTCATTTTTAGAATATACCAATATATCATCAATGAACACAATAACAAACTTATCCAAATATGGACGCAAGACACCATTCATCAAACACATGAATGTAGTTGGAGCATTAGTTAAGCCAAATGGAACAACAATAAACCCATAATGCCCATACCTGGTCTTGAACGCATTCTTATATATGTCCTCCTCTTTGATGTGTACCTGATGGTATCTGGATCTTAGATCAATCTTCGAGAACACTGCTTCTCTCTTAAACTAATCGAACAAGTCATCAATCCTCGGCAAAGGGTATTTGTTATTGATAGTCACTTTGTTCAACTACCTGTAGTCAATACATAATCTGAGGGTACCAGCTTTCTTTCTCACAAACAAGACTGGTGCACCCAAAGGTGATACACTTGGTCTAGTGTACCCCTTGTCCAACATCTCCTTCAACTGTAACTTTAACTCAACTAACTCAATTGTGCTCATCATGTAAGATGTCTTCAATGCTAGAGCTGCCCATGGCACTAACTCAATCGAAAAGTCTACCTCCCTATGAGGTGGAAACTCTGTAATGTCCTCAGGGAATACATCCTTTAATTGCTACAACATTGGGTACCTGTTAAATACATCTGCATCCTCAACCTCCTTTCCCTTATCACTAGAAATGTGTACGTCAAATAGCTTGCACCCTTTCCTATGGCTACGCTTTGCTTGTATAGTTGCACCATCCTAACTGATGTGGATTTCTTCTTACCTTGCAATATTCTTGGTTCCCCATTGTCATCAACACACTCAATAGCTTTGTCATAACAATCAACCTTGGTTCTATGAAGATACAACCAATCCATGCCCAATAACATATTGTATTAACCCAACAGTAATACCTTCAAATGTGTTGTTGTAGGCATACAATTCAAATCAAATGTGCAAGCTCTTACCCAATGATGAACTTGCTTCTTCGTACCTGTAGGCAACTGCAAAAACCAAGACTCTACATGTGACTCCTTATTCAAACCACACTTATCCACCAAGTTAGGACTAACATAGCTATAATTAGATCTAGGGTCAATCAAAATAGAAATAACTTGATCACGAAGCTTACCATCCATCTCAATTATAAATGCTTGGTGTTTTGCTTTCCTGTTGTCCACTGCTACATAGATACGTGGAATACTTTGGCCAAAATTCCCAACAGTTTGTGCCTCTTGTGCACTATATATCTTAGGCCTTCCACCCTGATACGATAGACAATCTCTCCTAAGGTGTTTTTCACCACATGTCGAGCACTCCAACCGACTAGTGCCCTCACCTCTATGTTGCTTCTACTGTTGTTGTGGCCCATATCCCTGTCTAGCTGCATTAAATATCTTTTGCGGTGCCACATTTTCTTTCCCATCTACATGTTGAGGCCTTATCCTCTTAGGCTTCCATTTACCTCTACCTTTATATTTTCCTTTCCATCCATGCTGAGATTCATTCTTACGCTTTGATTGCTCATAGCAATGCTTCAGTTTCCCAATGAATTCCTCAAGTGATCGAGGCTCATCATACTCAATTCGATCTCTAAATGCTAATGGAAAACCACTGACAAATCTTTGAACCTTAGCCTTGTCATCAGTGAGATATAGTACATACCTCAATAACTCAAGAAACTTGGTTGTATACTCTTCATTTGTCATCGACCCCATCTTTAACCCATAAAACTCTTTAGCTTGTTGTCGTAGTACCTTTCTGACAAGTACTTCTTCCTGAAAAGCCTCTTAAATTCCTGCCAGCTCAAGTCATCTGTCCTGATGTCCCTAACCCGCTTAACATCTTCCCACCAGATGTTTGCTTTACCTTTCAAGCTAAATATAGATATCTGAGACTTTATGTTATTTGTGTACTCATGCAATTCAAAGAATTTGTTCATGTGAAGAATTCAAGCCTCTGCATACTCTGACTTCTTCACATCTCCATCAAAATTAGGTGGTTTTTCTTTCTTTAATTCATCTGGAAAGTACCCCCTATCATTCCTTCTTTAAGGATGATACCGATGGCGATCATAGTGCCTCTCTGAATCAGAACTAGAATCATACCTGGGTCTATCCCTTCTCCTCTCCGAAGTTTCCAACAATTTTCCATCCTAAATTGTGTCCTCTCTATCTGATCGGTGACCGCCATGCAATTTGCTACCATATGCCCCATTAGTTTATCTTCTTGCTCTTGGCTGATCCGCAGTGGTCCTTGTTGCTGCAAATCCGACAAGATCTGAAGTATTTCTGCATTCACCTCTGCTAACTTTTCCTATGACTATATGATTATGTTATTATCTTCCTTACAACTCCTTTTCTCCTCCTTTAAACTTCTCAATGTAACTTCCAAGTCAGAGGGGTTCCCAACACCATATCGGTCTTCAGATTCGTAGGGAGAGTCTCTATAGGCAACCATCTTGCTAGCCATTTGATATTTCTTCCTACAAGACATGATATGTCAAATAAACTAAATCACAATAAGCCAACGTACCTTAGTATAGCTCGGGGAGGATGCCTTGTCTGTAAGATCACCAAATAAGTGTGGTACATGTATAACATAATCATAACAACATGTAGACATACACAAGTAAATGTATCAACATACAAACATCACTCGAGTTAGGGTTCAATCGTCAATGCAAGGTCATATCAACAATTCATGTTGTGACCTCGTGCATGAAAACAACCATTACTCCACTATACACATTTCCACATGCAATCGACAACATGCATAAGCAATTCCAACTCAACTACACCTACGCATAAATGTATGTAGTCGAACATAACCAATCAGTTTTTGTAATCAACCTATAAGACCGAGGCATGTAATCAAAATATTCAAAATGTAACCTAACATACAAGGATGTAAGTAGGTGACATAAAATCAACATGTAAGCAACAATTAAACATATACAATCAGTCACATACTTATTTCAAATATATTTCATGAAATCAATAACAAATTCTCCATGATAATCGTACTACAACTCTAATCCATCATTAAGCAAATGCAACAAGTATGTAAGTGTACGAGACACACATGCAACTGATATGCATGCATGACCGACACACATTCAATCAAGCATTCAAACAACCTATAAGCATACCCCCTTACTATCCATGGTCCACACTAAGGTAGAAGGGGGAAGCTACTATAATGGCTCAATCTCCAATGTCCAATTATGGAAGTAGGATCTCTGAAAAGCTCTACTAAATTTAACCACACTTGAAAAGAAATTGATTTTTATTTCTCATAAATTTTATATGAGATTAAGTCAAAACATTGCACTTATTCCATTTGCAACATAATAACTAAAAACATGCCAGTTTTCCATTTCCTTACATGCAACTTTTCAAATTCCTTGCATGCCACCTTCCAAATTCCCTACATGCAATTCTTCAAATTCTTTGCATGAAAATAGACATAGATCAGCTACATCCATATGATCATACTACACTACTATCCTATAAAAAAATAACATTTTCTTCAACAATTACCATACTTTTACATTTTATTCAAACAACTACTATATTATTACATTTGCATGTAAGAATTTCTTCAAACACTTTACATGCAAACTAATATAGCAACTATTTGCATACAAGTAAGTATATATCAACTACAAAAATACTATTACACATCAATACTATCCCCAACCACAAACAACATACTTATTGGGGCATTTTATCAAACAATTTGTATGTAATTCATCACTGAACCATTTAAGCATTTCATCAAACACTTTGCATGCAAACTAATATAGTGAATGATTCAGTGCATATGTCATAAAATGCAGTAGTACAAGTTATGGAAACTAAACCATATTATCAATGGTATTTTCCCTCACTATGGTTCAAGTTTTGTTAATTTTAGGTATGTTCTATGTGTTAGGGCCTAAATCTACCTCAGGTTGAAAAAGGCAGGTCCAGGGTAACATCAAACCACGCTTAACTTAGTAGCTAGCCCTACCAGGTCGGGAGAGGGCTCTCTCCTTGTCAATCTCAGGAAAAAAAATAGCAAATGAGGCTTGAGATGACCGATATAAAGACTAATTTTAGGCTAGGTATATGCTCAGAGGATTTTGATTGAGTTTTATGTTGGTTTTTTGGCTCAAATGTGAAAGACAGATTTGGGTCCGGGGATGGACTCAGTCTTGCAGAGGTTTCTATGGGGTGAGGTAGGAAAATGCTTTAGTAATTTAAATTGAGTGAGATGGAGAATCTTAAGACTGGTGAGGAGTTGGAGAGGGCATGAGAGTCTCAGGAATCCTCTTCAAACAGTTGAAAACATGAAAAACTAAACAAACCCTAGGTAGAGCACTGCAACATCAATGATGTCTACATTTATCCTTGATTCATTTAGTTTAGCTGAATAGAGAGAGATAATGGCATACATAAACACATGTAAACTTGAATTACAGAAGAAAAAACAATACCAAATCAACTTGCCACAAGAATCCTACAAAATGCTGCAAACCCTGGTCTTTTCCTTTGCCAAATTGCAGAGATGAATGTACAATATTGCTCAAAGCATTCACAAGAGTCAAATATTTTGCCAAATTCCAACCCCTACACTATGAAATTCATAAAATATATACATTTTCTCATCCTTGTACTAAGGGAATTGAGCTCAACCATTTTCTTCAAAATAGAATCAGTTACATTAAACTTGGACCGAATTTCTGAAAATAGGTGTTGAAGATGAACTTATATCTCCTAAACCATAGCACCTGTTACAAAACTGAAAGAGGTTTTTGTATATAAGGTCATGTTGGAGAAAAACCTCTCTCTAATTTTTGAAATCCATTTCCAGTTGCTCGTAATCTGTGCCACAAAATCATCTCTAAAACAAAAAATCATTAAAAATTTAAATATGTGAAAATGAGCTGTAAAGATCTAGTCACATATACTAATTCATGACACCTGTCAATAAACTGAAAGAGGTTTTTGTTATATGGCTCGTGGTTAAAAAAAACATCCTTGGGTGTTTCAAAATTACTTTCCATACGTTGTAAAATGGCACCACACTAAAAGGACTAAAACAGTAAAATATGAAAAATTTGCTTTGTTTTAATGTAGGCTCCAAATATCACTGTATATCTCCCAAATAGTAGTACCTGTGCATAAACTGAGGAGGTTTTTGTTATTTGGTAAGTGATGGACAAAAACCTCTTTCACTTTTGAAAAATTCCTTACCATTATTTCAAAAACTGATCTTGTACTAAACTTGTCATTGTGTGCAGCAATTGACCTCAAAACATGCATAACCAAGAATCACCCATTCATTTCGATCATATCTTCTGATCCAGAAACCGGTTACGGGAGTGTGATATACCGTTGGAAAGATTTTTCTGAACTTCTTCTGATGGACACATTTGTGACATGTTTTGTGCTAAATATCATGTGCAAAACATCTAACCAAACCAGACATAGTAAGAGCTCATGTTGATCCCTGGTGACAGGCTACGAAGACTGGAACTAACACTATGCTTAGAGAAATTTATTTCAAATTTCACACTTAGCTCAATATCTTTTCCATATTAGAAATCACATCAGCATTAAAATAAATTGCAGATAGAACATGAACATAAATCACAGAAGACAAGCCAAGACAAGAGGACACAAGATGTGGCGCTAGCCAAGGACAAACCCCAATGTGGGGAAGCCCTTGATCAATTCTCCTTATATGTTCTTCAATAGTTCAGCAGAGGGAGAGAGAGAGATATTACATTCACAACAAAATTCAACACTTTGACATATCTAGATAAGAGCATAGATAATCTCTAACAAGATGATACATGAGATCAGTTGAAGACATGTTGCTTCAATTGATTCTCCAAGGTGACTCCTTCACCGATCATTGTGTTGCATCCCGTCATCATGTTGCACCTCATCGTGCAACACCATGCTGCACATGCTTGCTGTCCCATTGTGCCACTTTTGCACTATGTCATGGTTGTCTCATTGTGCCACTGTTGCACAATGTGATGGTTGTCCCATTGTGCCACTGCTACACAATGTCATGGTTGTCCTGTTGTGCCACTGTTGCACAATGTCATGGTTGTCCATTGTGCCACTGCTGCACAATGTCATGGCGGTCCCATTGTGCCACTGCTACACAATGTACTTGTTTTCCTATGTATCCACCATGAAACATTGCAACACTATGTATTTGTTGTCCTATGTGTCCACCACGAAACATTGCAGCACTATGTACTTGTTGTCCTATGTGTCCACCATGAAACATTGCAGCACTCTTTCTTGTTGTTGTCCCAATTGTTATTACATCACCATGCTTGTTGTCCCAATTTGCATTGTTGTACCATGTTGTTGTCCCAATTTTGCAGCACCATGCTTGCTGTAGCTTTTAGTCTCCTCAACGTGCCCAAACAGTCACTTAATTTCTAGTGTTTAGTTCCTCATCTACTTGGCCTTACAGCCTGCCCTCTCAGCCCTAAATCGTTGGCCCTCCATCCAACAATTTGGTCACTTGAAGTGGCCTGCGGCTAGGGTATCATGGACTTGCGGCTAGGGTAGGATAGACCAACATTTAGGGCTTCTCCATATGGCAACGTTAGGACTTCTTCATAGGGAAGCATTAGCTCTTCTCCATAGGGCATCATTAGGGCTTCTCCATAGGGCAGCATTAGGGCTTCTCCATAGGGCAACATTAGGGCTTCTCCATAGGGTTGTATTAGCTCTTCCCCATAGGGCAGCATGAGGGCTTCTCCATAGGGCAACGTTAGGGCTTCTTCCTCCTAGATTTCTCTCACACTAAAACCTAAGACAAGTGGAGAGAAATCAAGAGAGAAGTTGTGTGTAAAATGACTCTCAAGTCATCTCCTTTTATACTAAAACGTTGAGCACATGAGGGGTTTATTTGGTTGTTGGCCAACCTTGATGAATTGTCTTATAACACAAATAAATTCATAACTCCATGAATACTTATCAGGATTGGATGATCTTTAGATCGATCCTACACCTCTTGATGAGAGGGATCCAAGAAAAATATCAGCTTCCATAAATAAGATGACCCACGTGGAGTTTGGCCCTAGTTTCCAATTTTAACACTCCCTCTCAACTAGGGATAACTCCATCTGTTGATCCATATGTTCGACTGTACTATCTCTGCCATCAGTGCCTGACACTGCTCTGCTCTACTCTGCTAAGCTCTGCTCTGCTGAGCTTTGTTCAGTTTTGCTCTGCTGAGCTCTGCTCCATTCTTCTCTGCTGAGCTCTGCTCCATTCTTCTCTGCTGAGCTCTGCTCTGCTCTGCTCAGTTCTGCTCTGTTGAACCATGAAGAAGAAGAATTGATCGAGAATGTCTCATACCATTCTCTACTCACCTGAAGTCAGATTCATATGAAGAGAGTGATTCATACCACTCTTACTGACACGAAGTCAGTTTTATTGATCCCAGATCAATATCACAAGAGAGTGTCTCAAACCACTCATACTGATCCCAGATCAGTTGGAGGTCATCCTAGCATAGGGAGTATGGTAGATACAACGATGCATACATTGATAGTACTACTGTGATCCCTAACCCCATTTCCCTTCTCATTGATCAGATGAGAGGTACTTCCCATGAGTCCCAGACTACATGGGTAGGATGCCTCGATAGAAGAACTAATCATCCTGTCCACAGGAGAACGAATCATCCAGTCCCACAGTAGCCACGAGAGAATTAATTATCCCGGCCTACAGGAGAACTAATCATCCTATTCCATAGTTGCCACGGGATAAATAATAATCCCAGCCCACAGGAGAACTAATCATCCTATTCCATAGTTGCCATGGGAGTACTAATCATCCCGACCCACAGGAGAACTAATCATCCTGTTCCATAGTCTCCACGAGGTGTCACAGGAAAAGGTTGAACCTATCACCTTGTACATAGCACACCACCAAGGGAGGGTGAGTCTCATTGTGGTCATACGTTACTCCAGTAAGCACCTCAATCCCCCTAGAGCTCCCAGAGTTCAATGCATGCAACATGCAGGACCCTTTTACAAAGGTCTCTCAACGACTCCAAGTTGTTTGGGACAATCACAGATTTGATCTTTCCCCGGGGCTTTGGCAAAGTGTCTGCAGCCTGTACATCAATATAAATGCGATGGAGCCTCCTCGCTCATTGACTTACCATATCCCAGCTAAGGTAGTATCTGATGTCCATTTGTTGGAGAGATCATCGAATATGGGATTCCTCAATAATCGAATCCTCCCTGGTTATCACAAAGAATCACAGTGGTATTCATCATGTGTACAAGCAGCTCACTGATGAGCTTCCACAACTAGGAAACTTCACATGAGATCATACTCGAGCTATGTATTCAGTCTCGGCGGTGCTTATAGCAACCGACTTCTGCTTCCTGCTCATCCATGATATCGAAGCAGAATCCAAAGAGAACCAACACTGAGAACTGCTCTAGCGATCCTCCACACTGCTTGCCCAGTCAACATTTGAATAATCACGCAGCTTCATATTTCTAGCAATGTATCTCAATCCGTGAGAGATTGTGCCCTGAAGATACCTCAGAAGATTCTTGGCACTAATCTAGTGAGGCTCAACCAAATATGGGCTCACCATGTTAACTGCAAAGTATATATATGGACGAAGGTTTGCCAAGAACATCAATGCAGATGAGTTTATGAAACTCAGAGGCATTTCCCAAATCTGGTCCAGCATCATCACCATATAACTTCTAAAAGTTAAGATCCTCGAGGTGGCCATGGGCTTGCAGTTTACCATTCCACATCCGGAATCCAACTCCCTCTTATTTCTGCAAGTGAGAGGGTCTGCAACTATCTGAGAGAGGTCATTCTCAAAAGGTGCCAATATGAGAGGTCTATTATCCGCAACCTTCAAACAATGGTTTGGATCGGCTTCACTCTTAGTGAATCTCAGCTTCATCTAACAACTATCAATCCTCTCATACTAAGCCCATGGTGTTTTTCTTCAAGCCATAGAGAACTTTCTTCCACCTGCGCACATGAGATTCCCAATCATGAATCTCAAACCCCTCGTGTTGTTCCAAACCTATGGACCTGCTACATGAGGAGAATGGTCCCCTTGTAAGATTTTCCTTCAGTACATCTTAGACATGTACCTTCATGCTCTTCTTGAATTTAGGCATCCATGTTACCATCTGACTCACATCGGGTAGGGACCCATAATAGACCTCCGGTGCTATAGATGAGATGTGTCAACTGACATGGTCCCCAATGGACCATCTTGCAACTTGGTACAAATTGCCAATCCTGAACCCACAAGTAAAAGCATCTTTGAAAATTCTATTTTCAAACACGTACCTTTCCATCAATGAATTCCACCTTGAAACCTTTGACTTCCATTGCCAAAATGGACACCAAGTTCTTCTTGCGATTAGGTACATAAAATAGATTCTGTAAATGAATCAGGTTACCCGCATTCAATTCAGGGGTAACATTTCCTACACCCTTTCCGGGATAGGTGGCATCGACTCCAAATATAATCCCACAATTGTTTCCATCTCTACCAAATTGGCGAGAGCACCTTTCTATCCGTTGAAGTGCTTTGGGGCACTACAATTAATAAGCCACTTTCCCAAAGAATCTGAAGCAAAGGGCCAATACAAGATAACGCTTCTTTATCTTATCATAAACAACATTTGATTCTTCATACTTGGGGTTCCTTGCTTTCTCTGAAGAGTCGGTTGTTTCCTTGATTACTTGCATTACCTGTCATTCCTCTAACCATTGAAGATGTCCTTGGAATGATTGTTATCATCATCAAGTGATGTGTCCCTGCCATTCAGACACTCCTTTGCATAATGGTCGAACTAGTTATCTACCTTTCCTTCCACCCTGAGATCTGGTCTTCTCAATGAAGTGATCTTTAGGTAGGCCATATTTCGCTGTGCCATATTGATAATATTCTCTGCTTCGATTTCACCCTCGGTGAATTTGAAGAGGGATGAGGAACCATTGATCTTTTTCTCCTTTCCTAACTCTCTTCGATGATTTCTCTTTCACTCTTCCTTGGGCTTTGTCTTTACCTCAACAGTGATACCATGTTAATTTTAGGTATGTTTGTTAGAAAATTACATATTACGGAGCAATGGAACACATAAAATATTGTAGAAATATAAAAACAGAAAAATGCATAAAACAAGAGAGACACAGATATACGTGGTTCACCCAGTTTGGGCTACGTCCACCCCGAACAATGAGTCCTTCCTTTCTATTATCCAGCAAAATGAAGAGACACAACCTACAGCAGATCCGTTGTAATATCCTTTGTTTTCTCTCACAGTCTCACCTCTCCGTTTCTCGCTCAGAGAATACACATATATTACACAGACTCAATAAAATGCCCTCATACAAAGAGAGGGGTTGCCTTCTAGGGGAAAAAACCCTAAACTAAACATAAGTTCTACCGTCACTTCATCCGCCTAATGAATGGCCCAGATTGACTAGAAATTACTATACTTTTACAAGGCAATTTTACATCTATTTTTAGCTTCAGGGGTGCTGCCCCCGGGCCCCCACTGGCCCCTGGACCCCCCAACTTGGGGGGGATTGGCCCCCCCGGACCCCCGTGGGAGGGGACAAGTCGCCCCCGCGTGGAGGGGTGTACAAACTTCTTGGGGTATACATCCAGTTGAAACAAAGACCTCTGAACAATCATGCTCCACATTCAACAATGTTCTATGCTTAGAGAAATTTATTTCAATTTTCACAACTAGCTCAATATCTTTTCCGGATTAGCAATCACATCAGCATTAAAATAAACTGCAGATAGAACATAAATATAAATCGCAGAAGACAAGCCAAGATAAGAGGACACAAGATGTGGCACTAGCCAGGGACAAACCCCAATGTGGGGAAACCCTTGATCAATTCTTCTTATATGTTCTTCAATTGTTCAACAGAGGGAGAGAGAGAGAGAGTACATTTACAACAGAAGTCAACACTTTGACTTATCTAGATAAGAGCATAGATCATCTCTAACAAGATGATACATGAGATCAGTTGAAGACATGATGCTTCAACTAATTCTCCAAGGTGACTCCTTCACCTATCATTGTGTTGCATCTCGTCATCATGCTGCACCTCATCGTGTAGCACCATGCTGCACATGCTAGTTGTCCCATTGTGCCACTATTGCACTATGGCATGGCTGTCCAATTGCACCACTGCTGCACAATGTCATGGTTGTCCCATTGTGCCACTATTACACAATGTCATGGATGTCCCATTGTGCCACTGATGCACTATGTCATGGATGTCCCATTGTGCCACTACTGCATAATGTCATGGTTGTCTCGTTGTGCCACAACTGCACAATGTCATGACTATCCCATTGTGCCACTGTTGCACAATGTACTTGCTGTCCTATGTATCCACCATGAAACATTGGAGCACTATGTACTTACTGTCCTATGTGTCCACCATGAAACGTTGCAGCACTATGTACTTGTTGTCCTATGTGTCTACCATGAAACATTGCAACACTATGTTCTTGCTGTTGTCCCAATTGTTATTGCAACACCATGCTTGCTATCCCAATTTGCAGCACCATGTTGTTGTCCCAATTTTGCAGCACCATGCTTGTTGTAGCTTTTGGTCTCCTCAACGTGCCCAAACAACCACTTAATTTCCAGTGTTTAGTTCCTCATCTACTCGGCCTTGAAGCCTACCTCTCGGTCCTAAATCCTTGGCCCTCCATCCAACAATTCAGTCACTTGAAGTGGCTTGGGGCTAGGGCATCATGGACTTGCGGCTAGGGCAGGATAAACCAACGTTTAGGGCTTCTCCATAGGGCAGCGTTAGGGCTTCTTCATAGGGTAGTGTTAGCTCTTCTCCATAGGGCGGCATTAGGGATTCTCCATAGGGCAATGTTAGCTCTTCTCCATATGGCAGCATTAGGGCTTCTCCATAGGGCAGCGTTAGGGCTTCTCCATAGGGCAGCGTTAGCTCTTCTCCATAGGGCAGCGTTAGGGCTTCTCCATAGGGAAACATTAGGGCTTCTTCCTCCTAGATTCCTCTCACACTAAAACCCAAGATAAGTGGAGAGAAATCAAGAGAGAAGTTGTGTGTAAAATGACTCTCAATTCATCTCCTTTTATACTAAAACGTTGAGCACATGAGGGGTTTATTTGGTTGCTAGCTAACCTTGACAAATTGTCTTATAACACAAATAAATTCATAACTCCATGAATACTTATCGGAATCAGATGATCTTTATATCAATCCTACACCTCTCGATGAGAGGGATCCAAGAAAAATATCAGCTGCCATAAATAAGATGACCCACATGGAGTTTGGCCCTAGTTTCCAATTTTAACAAGTTTCAACTTCTGAGATTTCATAGATGAAAAGTTGTAACAAAAATACCAACACAATCATATTTGATGCACAATTCTAGGAGTATCTAGAAAGCTCGACTCCCATTGGTCATATCTCCTAAAATATAACGAATAAATGTCCAATTTTTTTTATCATAATATCAATGGGATTTCCCCTCATTGTGCAAAAAAATTAGGCTCTTTAGAGTGCCCAGAAGAAGAGTTATAACAACAATGTCAGTGTGATCTGTTTGAGGCCTGATTTTAGGAGCATTCAAAAGGCTCGACTCCCTCTACTCCTATCTCCTAAAATATTGTGACCCAATATCTGAAAACCACATAATCAGTGGTATGTCCCCTCAATGTGGACAATGTTTGAGCTTTTGAAAGCCTACAGAGGACGAGTTATTGCAGAAATTCCAACATGACTTGTTTAAAGGTGCATTTAGGAAGGTCATATTCTTTAGATCATAATTCGTAAAGTATTGTAACCAATATCTGAATTTTTTACGACATTAACAGTGGGATTTACCTTCAATATGGACAAATTTTTAACTTCTAATATTCCACAGAATAAAAGTTATAATAGATATGGCAGAAAGGTCTAAAATTTAACCTTTGTTCTTCATTTCACCTATGATAGAGGCCATCCAGTCCAAGTGTTTGAACCTGGAAGCTCTGATACCACTCTGTAACACCCTCTAGGGTAAATTTACATATAAACAAAATGATAAGAATAGAAATACAATAAATATATCAACCATCAAAATCCATATATATACATCAGTACATTTGCACATGAAAGTCAAGGGAATGATTTTTTCATTAATAATGCAATGAACCAACAGGAGATGGGACTACCACGTTCCACCCGACCATAGATTGGCTAAGCCAAGTCTCTGATTAGCCAATCACCCTCGTGGCATATTCCAAACATGAATGTGGGACTCATAGAACACATCAAAAGCATCAATCAATGTGGATGCCACTAGAGTTCTTCGCCTACACCATGAGGAATTTGAGTGCCTCCTAGTCTCTCAGGCTTTACCGTGCATTCGCAGTCTGATCCAGGGATCACTAGGCCCTACACCGAGACATACTCTCCAGGATTTACCGTGCATTCCATCCTGGAATCACTAGGCCCAACGGAGAGAAAATCCACCTCTTGGCTTTATTGTATATCTCGCCATTCACCGACAAGGATTCCTAGGCCCATCGAGGCACACAATCTGGATTTACCGCAACCCGCAGTCCGGTTCAGGGGTTACTAGGCCAGCGGATTCACGCATCCTCAATCTTGTTTAGGGACCACTACCACCATTTGTTTGTCAATTCAAAGATCCACTCCACTCAGCTTCGAATCCAATTCAACCATTCCCCATAAAACACATGAGAGAACCCATCTCATCAAAGCTATCAGGAAATGGAAAGGCTAGGCTGAGAATAATATCACACCTGGAAAAATCCATGCCATGGTAGAAAAGAAACACATGCAATCCCATGCATGCCACATCTAGCAAGGAAAATAAACATGCAAGTTGATACCTACAATGAAGCCTGTTGTAGCTGCTTAATCCTGTCTTTCCCTGCTTGATATTTGTTTCCTCTTTCCTTGTTTACCTTTATTTATACAATGCCAAAGTGCTCCAAGAAAACTCTAAGTGTCCAAGAGTATGAGAGATATCCAAAGCTAAACTGGGAAAATCTTACCAGCTGATCCTCATAAGCCTTTTTATGAATGAGGCCTCTATTTTCTTCATTTTCCATTATTTTCCTTCATTTTTCTCTTCACATGCAACCTGTGACCTTTCACCTCCTTTTTCTCCTAATTTCCATTATTTTCATAAATAAACGTGCCAAAATACCTTTTAATGCCTTGTGCATAGCCTTTGCCCATTTCCTTAGCCATAAACAATCAAATGAACACCCCCCTAGGATGTCTTGCACAACATTCAGCTTGGAATAAGTGTCCCAGTCATCCGTGGTTATTGTTTTTAACATTTATTACATGGAATTTTCACGAGGGTTGTTACAACTATTTCCAAAAAATGTATTGTTGCCATAAGCATCTAGAATCCTCAACTTGTTTACAATGTCTTGGCTTAGCACCTAGAAACCCTACCAACATTACTAAACAAAGAGTTGATACAACACATTACAATAAAATAAAAAATCAGAAATCATCATGTAGAGACTAGGTGATATTGACTAGATCATTATACTGTTTTTCATCCATCTCGATTCTTTGAGAGTGGAAAAAATGGAGGAATCAACTCTCAAGACCATTTTTACTAGTGGGACCAAATTTGGTAAATTGGGGTCTAAAACCTGCTCGGATTATTTTGAGGCATCAAACAATGCTTTTTCAGGGGTAAAACTTTTTCGCTTTACCCTAACACCTTTCTTTTCATATTCTACATACAAATACCTTTTCATCGATGCAAGAATCACGTCAATCGTAGTTTGTATGCAAAAGTTATTCCACTCAGAAGTTGACCTTCATGTTTTCACCACCATAATTTGAGAGGATTCTGCGTTAGCCCCATTATTCATGGAAAAGAGACTACTTTTTATTGCACCCTTTTATAAATTCATTTGTTATTGTCTATTTGGATGATATAACGGTATACGGTGGTACTTGGGAGGAGCACATCTCACATTTGACGTAGGTGCTTGAGACATTAAAGAAGCACCAATTGCTAGCAAATCTCAATAAGTGTGAGTTTGCATAATCATCTTTGGTGTAAATGGGGTATGTGAAAGGTGGAGGAGAGCTAAAGATAGATCCTGCCAAGATGGAGGCCATCATGAAATTGTTAGTGCCTACTAATGTTTATGAGGTTAAGATTTTCATTGGGGCAACACAATACCTGAGGAAATTCATATCCTCATTTTTAGTAGTAGCAACACTACTCCACACCATAATAATAAGTGGCAAGAGTTTCCAGTGGGAAAAGGGTTCGTAGAGGCTTTCGAGGAGCTGAAGAAGATCAATTAAGCACTAGTTCCAGCCTCACCAAACTTGTAGCAGCCCTTTGAACTAGAGACAAATGTGAGTGGGTATGTTATGGGTGTAGTCTTGATGCAGGGAGAAAGACTTGTATGCTACCTATCTGAAGTATTTCATGGGGTAGTTCTTAAATACCCTACTTATGACAAGGATCTCTATGACTTGGTGCAAGTTGTCAAGAAGTGGAAGCACTATCTGATGCGAAAGGAGACAGTAATACGCACAAATCACCAGCCACTATAATACTTGTAAGCCCAAATTAAGTTACAACATACCAGGTATTACAATTGGATGGGCTTTCTATAACAGTTCCATTTGGTGATAAAGTACAAGAAGGGCAGCACAAATAATTTGTTAGAGAATTTTCAGCGAAATCACATAAAAAATCATTTGTCGACGCGTTTCGAACCAACCAGTGTGGTTCATCGTCAGGACAAGTTGAAGAACCGATCCAGCTTAGCTTGTTTAAATAGTTTGGGCAGAGACTCCAACGGCTATATTGACAACGGCTAATTCCGACCTTATGATCCCAGTCAAATCAATAATATTCTTGCTATATTTTTTATTATTATTCCTAGAAATTAGTTAAATTAGGTAAAAAATATAATTAAAGCTAGAAATTCATTTGTTTTATTAACTAAATGTAATTGTTATACACATTTATTAATAAACAATTACATTTAGTTAATAAAACAAATGAATTTCTAGCTTTAATTATATTTTTTTACCTAATTTAACTAATTTCTAGGAATAATAATAAAAAATATAGCAAGAATATTAATAAAAAATATAGCAAGAATATTATTGATTTGACTGGGATCATAAGGTCGGAATTAGCCGTTGTCAATATAGCCGTTGGAGTCTCTGCCCAAACTATTTAAACAAGCTAAGCTGGATCTGTTCTTCAACTTGTCCTGACGATGAACCACACTGGTTGGTTCGAAACGCGTCGACAAATGATTTTTTATGTGATTTCGCCGAAAATTCTCTAACAATATTATGGATCACATAAGTCTAAATTCCTTAACAAATAATTTGGTCGACATGCTCTCACGACCACCCACATCAAAGATCATAACTTTTGGGGACTCTTATGCACATGCAGCCATTAACCCATGATGCATACCAAGAGGCGTGTTTAGAGGATGGGGACTTCAAGGAGGTGTTTCAACAGTTGCAAAGCCAGAGTCAAGGGCATGATGGTGACAACACCGTTGACTACCATCTCCAGGATGGGTTACTTTACTGGTTGAATAAGCTATGTGTTCCTAAAGTTGAGTGATTACAACTGATTAGAGAGGCTCACACCTCCAAGGTTGTAGGGCACTTTGGTGTAGGGAAGACCGTGGCCAACTTGCAGAGATATGTGTATTGGCCTAAGATGTAAAAGTAGGTAGCTAAGTTCATAATAGGATGCATGCTTTGTTGTACCAACAAGAATAGTAACAAGAAATAAGGTCTATACCATCCCTTACTTGTACTCACTCGTCCTTGCGAAAGCATATCCATGGACTTTATGGGAGGTTTACCAACATGGAAGGGACATCAATGCCTTTTTTCGTGGTAATTGACACATTCAACAAGATGTGTGAGTCGATGCCCTATAAAAAGACCATTAGTGGCCAAGAAGCAACAAACTTGTTCTTCAGACAGGTCTAGGTGCACTTTGGGATAATAAGATGCATGCTTTGTTGTACCAAAAAGCCTAACAACAAGAAATAAGGTCTATATCATCCCTTACTTGTACTCACTCGTCCTTGGGAAAGCATATTCATGGACTTTGTGGGAGGTTTACCAACATGGAAGGGACACGACTCCCTTTTTCGTGGTAGTTGACAAGTTCAACAAGATGTGTGTTTTGATTCCCTGTAAAAATACCATTAGTGGCCAAGAAGCAACAAACTTGTTCTTCAGATAGGTCTAGGTGCAATTTGGGATACTAAGGAGCATCGTTTCAAATAGAGACACAAGATTTCTCAGTGCATTATGGACTACATTGTGGGAGAAGATGGACTCAAAGTTGAAGATATCTACAACATTCCATCTATAGACAAATGGGTGGATAATAGTAAACAAGACTTTGGTGCAACTTCTAAGGGTATACAACCAGAATTATCCAAAGACCTGGGATGAAAATGTAGTATATATACTTCTTTTATATATTTGTCACCTTCACCTTTGTACATTGCATATGGGCAGCAAGGAGGAGTGAGGGAAGATCTTAGAAGAGAAGCCTTGGGGGCTGAAAAAATTATAGAGAAGATAAGACAAATCCATATATAGGTACACGAGACACTATACAAGTCATAGGAGAAATATAAGGTCAGACATGATCAATATCAAACAGAGAAATCATTCAAGGTGGGAGACATAGTATAACTATAATTGAAAAAGGAGAGGCTACATGGGCCTTGTAAGAAAATCAAGGATTTGAGGTATGGACCCTTTGAGATATTGGAAAAGGTGGGTGATAATGCCTATCAACTAAGTTTACCACCATTTATGCCCATTTACTTAGTTGTGGATGTAGAGAATATAAAATTCTATGAACCTTCCATTCTAGATCAAGAAGAGGAACAACTTCTACCTTCTGTGGAAGATTAGGCACCATATGCTTAGGTAGAGACGGAAGATGCAGTTTTGCAGAAGAGGTCCAAAACTACAAAAAAGGGGCAACACGATGTTTGGCAGATTGGGTTGAAAGGACAATTTCCAGGCAAATCTAAATGGTACAACAGAAGAAAGCGGACACAAAATGGGGATGTGTCATTCAGATTGGATCATTACATTGTTTTTCATTCGTCTCAATATTTTCAGAGTGGAAAAGTGGAGGAATTAGCTGTCAAGACCATTTTTACTGACAGGACACAGTTTGGAAAATTGGCGTTTAAAACCTTCCAAGAGATTTTGGAGGCATCAAACAACATGTTTTAGGGGTAAAACTTTGTCGCTTCAGAACGACACCTTCTTTTTACTATAATACACATAGATACCTTTCCAATGGGGCAAAAATAATGTGAATCAGAGTCTGTATGCAAAAGTTATGTCATTCAAAAGTTGACCTTTGTGTTTTCACAACCATAATATGAGAGGATGCCACGTCAGCCCCATTATTCATGGAAAAGGGGATAGTCATGTGATTATGATGAAGAAGACTCTAAAAGATTCTATATTGTAACTATGGTTAATATTCGAGGTAGTCAAACCTAACCACTAGTAAGCTACTAGGCAATGTTACAACCAAGCCACTAGGAGGAAAAGCGATTCCATTTCCTTCAAGTGCATTTGTTCCATAAGTGAGCAAACATAGCTGAGAGGGATATGAGATAGAGCATATATAAAGGATTTATGCACTATAGTGGCCCACAAGCCACATTTCATACTTATTTGTACTTGCAGACATGTTCTCTTCACAAAAAGAGAGCATAACGACCTTGCCTTCCAATTGGGTTTTTCTCCCAAAAGGGTTTCCTAGGTCATATCTTGTGTCAAATGTGTGTGTGTGTGAGATTTATTTCACTGTTCTCTATTTTCTACATAATTTTTAATTCACATGCACACACTATTAACAATATTCTACATATCCATAAAGCTAAAAAGAAATAAAAAAAATTCAATAGTGTAGAATTTCGTATTTTTTATATAATTTTATCAAATCTGTTGTGAAGAACTGTCCAATGGAACATCCAGAAAAATTTACAGATCACTAGGAGGACGTGTAAAAATCCATATCAATTAGCATTAGTTCACCTTGACTGTTTGGAGGAGTAGGGCCTTTTTCACGTAGTAAGAATGCTTCAATTTTGGATACATATTTGCCTGCAACTTTGAATTCTAACTAAAGTTGATCCATCACCACGAGGATTTTATCTTTAGCATCATTTTGATCAAGTGGCATCTTTCCCAAGAGTGTTTCTGGTTGCCAATAGAGGTTTAAGATATGCATGTACTAATCCAAACATCCATGAGTATGGCTAGTGTTTGACACCCAATTAAGAACCCCTACAATGACCTCTAAATCAGAGTGAAAACTACACTCAATAATAATATCTTCCTTTGCTTCCTGAATTTCTAGTGGGATCTTCATGCAAAAAAGATGAGTCAAACTAAGCCTAAGCTTGTGCCCTCAGGCTCTCTTAGGAGCCATGTCCCTTAGATCCCCTTCAATACTGGATCCTTTGTCTAGGCATGGTAACCGCCCAATTGAGAGGAACAAAGCACAAAAAAATGAAGACAAAAAGTTAAATCGTTGACCTGGATCACAAAACCCTTGAGGCTTCCACCACAAACAATTGATCGTTGTAATCTAATGAGCCCTGCCACTAAAGAAAACCACTTCGACATCTTTCTGAGTTGAGACAAAGCAAGGATACCCATGGGACCACCTCTGTTAGCGACCCTCTAATTTTGAGACATAATCCACTAGGACAAACACTACCTAAGGAAATATCCTTTGAGGTAAGTCCAAGAAACTATCAATATTTATGGTGCCAACCACCAATCACCAAATGAAACAGAGCATACCACCCTTCCCAAAAACTTACCATCACACAAGGCTAAAGTAGTCCATCAGATTACCTCCCCATATGAAGTTCTTTATGAGAAAGAGCCACAAAACTAGTATGAATTCCTATTTCTACCGCATAATCTCAAACAAAGTAGAATCAAAATGGCTTGAAAGATGCCACCTATCTATACTCTCATAACAAAGAAATTCGGTAGATTTAATGAGAGAGAAAAATCTAATAATAGACCAATACTTAGAGAATAGAAGTAGGTCAGGGGGCCTGGTCTCCTACTGAGGCTTCTCTTGAGCAAAGTTTGATATCATTAGTAAGCCCACTTGTAGATGTAAAGCCCAACTACCAAGACAACAACAAAGAAGAGTCAAGAGTTCCAACGACTCAATATTAACAGATGGAAGTTGATCCAGGTGGATATTGGTAGCCACCCACCTATTCAACTTGGACCCCCATCATTGTTTCTTTAAGTTTCCTTAATTGTTGCACAATTTACTATTTTTGGCAACTTTTGGGTCCTAAACTTCCAGATCCCTTTTGAGGGCCTAAAATACGTTTTTTTTGTTTTTTTGTTTTTTTTTTTGTTTTTTGTTTTTTTTTTGTTTTTTTTTTGGGAAAACAAAGAGAGTAGAAAAGTGCAACTTTAGCTAACTAGTGATTTTTTTGGTTTCCTCTTGGAGATCTTCGAAACAAGGTATTATGATCACCAAATGAAGATCGTATGCTGAGAAGTTGACATTCCAACTAACCCTAATGGGGCCCACAAGATTTTGGAGTTTCATCTCCTAGGGTTATGTTTTTGGATATATAGGGTTTCCCATTATTTCCTAATGACTATGAGCCTCATTGTAACACAATTCAAAGGAATGTAGCAGCCACACCTCTTCTTAGAGATAACCTACCATGCTCAAGCTAGTTTATTTCCATCATGCATGTAAATAGTTTTCAATATTTTATTAATGAATTGAAGTTTAGGTTTCGCTATCGCTCTTTGTTTATGTTTAAATATGTATTTTATTTCGTTCTTGCATAAATCTCGGTCAGTGGTATCAAAGTGGTCTGCTCTTTCTCTATTTTTTTGTGTGTGTCCTCAACAAGGTTCGGATATAAGGAGTTAGGGCTTGAACTGGTTGAACCTATGCAAGACCAGCCTATCCGACCTATTGTAGCGGCTAAAACCACCCTCCAAAATTTTTCCTTAACTTCATTTTGGAGCCTCCCTACCAACCATCCTTAGCAGCATGTCTTGCATTGTTCAAGTACATAAGCTTTAGCTGAGTTTCAATGTCTTACCAACTTGTGTTGGTCAACTTGTGTGCCTCCCATCCGTAGGTTGACATTCCGGACTCAGTCGTTTTCTAGCTGAGATGTTCACCTTGAAAATTACGCAATTCTAGAGGGGAACTAGCCTTCCCTCCAAAAGCTGCACAATCCAGTTGGGCTGCCTGCTAGGCTCTAGAAATGCACAATCCAGCCAGGCAACCTTCCCTCTGGAAAATGTGCAATTCAGCCCAAAACTGGGCTTCAGCTCAGAAATTGCACAATTCTAACTGACAGCCATAGCTTTAGTTTAGAAATTGCGCAATGCATGAGGGACAACTAGTCTTGCTTAACCCAGAAATTGCACAAATTTCATCCCTAGGCTTGCAGACTGTTGCATGTGCTTTTAGGTTGACCGGTTCCCTCCAAGACTGAGCAATCCTGATTTGCATACATGGGTTGCCTTTACCGAAAAAGAAAAAGGCAAAAAACATCCCTATATTTTAGGGATATACAGCTAGAGGTTACATGCAAAAGCCATTTTAGAAACCTCCCACCAAGTGTTGTTTTTTCCTAGGTTTGCGGCATGCATGTCATAAGCTTGATCTTATCAAAACTCATTTATTCGATGCTGCATAGCTCATTCCTCACGTCGATCTTGGAGCTCTAACATTCGACATCACATTTGGGAATCTTCGGCACATTCGGCTCAACTTTTTCTGAGTAAGTCTACTTTTCATGTCGTTTGTTGCTTCTCTATCGCCTTTTGTATTTTGCTTTGTGTAAGTGTTGTTTGCTTGGATTCAATGAACGGTTGTTGTTGTTTTGATGCATGTTAGCTTGTATAAGCATTGTCTTAGTTTTTCATTGCATCTCACTGTTGTTGCATGGATGACACTGTTTATGCACTAACGGTCGCTATTATGGCGACTTACTTCACACACATGCTTGTTTTCCCATTTTTCGAATCATGCACTCATTGTTTGCATGCACGAGCATTCACTCTTATTTGCACTCAGTTTCACCATGCATTCAGACTTCTCATGTTTTCAGTCGCCCATCGGTGGGTCTGGGCTTCCTTGGCCTGGACCTTGCCTTGCCCGACAATGCGCATTTCTAGAAGTGAAGGATTTGCCTACCCTCTAAAAACTGTGCAAATCTGGCCCAACATTGACCTCCAGGCTTACATTGCGCAATTATGGGAGGCAGTGCCTTGCTGGCCCCTGAAATTACACAAAGTAGTTTACTGGGTTACATGCCATTGCTGATTGAAACTGCGCATTGTGCAGTTTCAATCCTCAGCAGGGCAGGTTGGACTGTGCATTGCGTATTCTCAGTAGTTAGTTAGCTCGGACTGTGTCTTGTGCAGTTTTGATAGTCAATCTCCCAACCTCCAGGTGAAAATTTTGCAATCTTGATAGTTAGTCACACATGTATGTTGCATGTCGATTTTCAAATTTGTTTTGGTTTTCAATGGATAGATTGTTTTCCATGAGTGTTGATATGTCTCTAGGTATCGCAGGTGTTTATCTGTCTCTCAGTAGTACATGTACAATGGCCTCCTAGAGAGCAGGGTCAAAGGACACCGTTGAGAGGATAACTGGAGATGTAGTTGAGCGAGTGTCTCTGAGCTTGCCTATCTATGAAGACACCAAGTTGTTCACAGACAAGGATATCAATATGAAATGGTAGCGACATCACATAAAGCAACACCATCAACAGTAGTAGAGGGTAGCAGACCTGCGCATGACCAAGGCAAGAGGAAGGTTGTTGACAATGCAGAGGCAAAGCAAAGCTGCAAGTTCAAAGCAGATCCACTTATGATGAAATTAGCTTTGGAGATTAAGGCTAAGAGGCGATAGCGTGACAAGAGGATCGCGTAAAGTCAAAGAGAGAAAAAGAGGATGGAAGAAACAACGAAGGAGTTGCAGGAGTTGAAGCGACAACTCAGGGAAGAATAGGAGTTGCATAGAGGAGAGAAGGAAGCACAACAAGAACATGTATAACAAGAGGCGCAACATGCAGAGATTAATGAAATCGTGCCTATACAGGTTATAGACCCATCCCAGCAGCTGGCACGGAGCAGACAAGGTGAATAGTGTTGTCGATCACATGCATGGTGTTTAGGAGCATGGATGGCATTGTGCGCATGCATGCGATCCCATCCATTGGCACACTCATCGAGGTGAAGACAAAGAACCAAGTCCGACTGGAGCTAGACATGTACTTCAACAAGTTGATGTGCATAGCCACTAGTGAAAACTTGGAGATTAATGCAGACATTATGCATCAGTATGTTGTTAGTTTGGCTGCACTCAAGACTATGTTGCGCATGTTATCAAACGAATTGGACAAAGGTGCCAAATAAACATACCAAATGCAACAAAGGCAAGAGTACTGATCCAAAATGGATCTTGGAAAAACCTCTTAAGTCTTCCATTGTATTTAAAATGGGAAAATATGTTTCAAAGTCCCTTAAAGATTTATTTGCATCGTAACATGGCCAAAGGAAGGACTTACCGGCTCGAGACATTGTGATATACGATCGTCGATGGCAATATTGCATCATAGCAATACAAAGGAGCGGGGCCTATGCAACATGCGACATGCGATAAAGCCAGACCCGAAAGGGTTTATAGATGCGGCTTTATATATTTTGAGTTCCGATAATCAGTTTTGTTGTCGGGATTTCTATGTATTTCTTTGTATTCCGATAATATCGTATACAGACCAAATATGCGTTATATCGGGGATTTTCACCGGTGCCCAAAGAACCTTCCATTTGTAAACAGTTGCCTATGTGCCTTAAGCGTTTTGCAATGAGTGTTTAACACTCGGCAAGGAGATGAAGGGACAAAGGTCGGGAGGCAGAGAGCCCGAAAAGGAAGGTGAACGGATAGGACCGAGAGGCTTAAAAACCACTCAATGGTAGAGACAGAGGTAGAGAAGCAGTTGCTCAGAGACAAAGAGTCAGAGAAAACGTAGCTACAAACAGTAGATTAGAGGCACTAAGAGGGAGAGCCTATGTACTCTTTAGACTCAAGGTTTTCGAGTGAAATCCTTGTGTAATATCATTTTTGTTGTGTTATGGCTCTGATTGAGCTCACACATGTAAACTATGTTCTTGAAGACATAATATAGAGGTTGACACTGAAAGCTGGACCAGGAGACATAGCCAGGAAGTCTGGTGAACTCCTTGATTATTTGTTGTGTTGATGTGTGTGTATTATGTTTATAACCGTTCATTATCTATATTATTCGCAATCTTTTCGATCCATTGCACTAAATAATATAGGCATTCCTGCACATGAGTCTATAATACCTTAACATTGATTTAAGATCTCATTTCAGATCAAGTGGTATCAGAGCATTTGGTTTTGTTAAGGTTAGAGAAGCTTGTGCTGGATTTTGAATGCTAACTAGATTAAAGCTCAGACTAGGAGAAGGAGAACGTGTTAAGACTAATCCAGAGATTGGAAGAGTCTATTCTCAAAGGATAATGGCAGAAGAAGCTCCATTGGGATCAAAATCACAATTTATAGAAAGTTTTAAGGCACTCCAAGCCATGGTGGAAGAGATGTATCTAGAATTTAAGAAGGGTCGAGGTGAAAGCACTTCAACATCCAAACCAGACAAAGGGGCAGAGGAACCTTTTCTAGTTGCCCCTCCAGAAGGCAAAGGGAAAGGGGAAATGCCTCCTCCACCATCTCCTCCATCATCATCTTCATCATCTTCTAGCTCTTCTAAGAAGAAGAAGAAAACTTCCTTAATCAAATTAGATGCGAAGTTTGATTTTCCAATTTATGATGGAGAACTCAATGCAGAAAAGCTAGATAATTGGATAAGACAAATTGATGTATATTGTAGGGTACAGAACGTTGATTCAAAAAGGAAGAAGATTCAGCTGGCTAGCCTTCGACTTGGAGGAATTACACTAGTATGGTGGGAAGGCAAGACACAAGTTGATCTGCAAAAACATGGTAAAATCATTTCTACCTGGAATGAATTTGTTTCTGCTATCAAAAAACAATTCTATCCTTTAGCTTACATGCAGCAGGTAATGATGAGTTGGGAAAATCTTTGTCAGTTGAAAGGTCAGAGTGTGCAAAGTTATACTCCAAAATTTAGAAAAAGAGCTTTAACTCTAGGTATATCATTAGATTCACCTGAGACTTTATTGAATTATATAGGTGATCTTCATAGCTATTTAAAGCATACTATTCTCATGTTTAATCCCACTAGATTAGATAATGTATCAGTTCAAGCCACACATCTAGAAGCCGGAGGTAAGAATGTAAACCCAAAGGTTGGGGGATCATCTAAATATTCTGTAAGCAAGAGCAAAGAAAAGAAGAAACAGAAATGGAAGGAGAGGAAAGCAAACACTGTAAAGAAGGATAAACCTTCATGCACTCATTACAAGAAAGAAGGACACGATGAGGCACACTGTTGGTTTTTGCATCCAAAACTGAAACCTAAGAAGTTCGGTGTAAAGAAGAAAAAGAATGCTGCTACTATTCAGCAGGATTTGGGATCAAATTCAGGCGATGAAACAACAATTACAACCACAGGTATTAAAGGTAAAGATTTTGAAGCATCCATAAGTAATTTTGCACAACCTATTGATAATAAAAGTAATGAGAGGGAAAGAAATGAGCTTTTTTCATATTAGAGTAATTTCCAAGCATAATAAGATTGATACTTTATTTGATAGTGGATCACAAGTAAATTTGATTTTTGAAACAATTGTAAAGAAGTTGGCATTACAAATAAAACCTCATGAGAAGCCATATCCATTAGGTTGGGTGTGTGATAAAACAAAGCTACAAGTAACAAACAATATAAACTTAGGTTTGCTATTGGATCAACATTTGTATATGAGGTTGAGTTAGATATAATTCCATTGGATATATGTGGTATTGTTTTGGGAAGTCCATACGTGTATGATAGGAAAGCTATTTTCTATAGAGTTGAGAATAAGTATCAACTCACTACATATGGAATAGAATATATTGTAAGAGCTCATAAACTCAAAGATAACTATTCTCTCATAAATTCAGTACAGATGAAAAGAATTGTGAATTCAAGTACGCAATTTTTACTAATGGTTGTAAAGGTAAAGGATCCTGAAAGATCCAATGCATTTGAAGGCTGTGATTCTAAACAAAAAGTTGATTGAGTTAAAGTTGTTTTAGAGTATGATGTTCTATTTCAAGAACCAAAAGGCCTGCCACCCAAGCGAGAAATAGTACATGATATTTATTTGCAACAAGATGCTCCATTACTTAACATTGGAATGTACTGGTTGTCAGCGTTAGAGAATGCAAAGATAAAGAAGCATGTACATGAGTTGCTCGATAAAGGGTTTATACGACCAGCACGTCACCATGTGGACCTCCAATCATGCTGGTGAGAAAGAAAGATGGTTTGTGGAGAATGTGCATTGATTATAGAGCACTAAATAAAATAACGATCAAGAATCGTTATCCTCTTCCTCATAATGATGATTTATTAGATCAATTGAAAGAAGCAGTTTACTTTTCTAAGTTAGACTTGCGAAGTGGTTATCATCAGGTCAGAGTTGCAGAACAGGATGCATGGAAGACTGCTTTCAAGACAAAGCAAGGACTTTATGAATGGTTGGTTATGCCTTTTGGCTTAACTAATGCTCCTACTACATTTATGCAAGTTATGAATGATGTATTCAAACCATTTATTGATGAATTTGTAATTGTTTATTTAGATGACATTCTTGTTTTTAGTAAGACACGGAAACACCATGTAAAGCATGTAAAGCAGACCTTAGATGTTTTAAAAAGAGAAAATCTCTATGTAAAATTGTCGAAATGTGAATTTGGAAAAACATCTTTAAATTATTTGGGTTATATTGTAGGGGGTGGTGAATTGAAGATAGACCCCTCTAAGGTTGAAGTCATTGTGAATTGGCCTAAACCCAAATCTGCTACAGAGGTTAGGAGTTTCCTAGGGGCAGCACAATACTGGAGAAAGTTTATTGCTAACTTTTCATTGATTGCAGCTCTATTACATGCTTTAAGAAGTTTGAAACAAGTGTTTCAGTGGGGAGGAAAACAACAGAAAGCCTTCGACACCTTGAAAGAGAAAATCAATACAACACCAGTACTAGCACTACCAGATCTTCAACATCCATTTGAGATTGAGACAAATTCCAGTGAGTATGCCATGGGAGCAATGTTGATGCAACACAGAAAGCCTATATGCTATCATTTTGAGACATTTACTTCTGCAGTAGCTAATTATCCTACATATGATAAAGAATTGTATGCATTAGTACAAAGTTTGAAAAAGTGGAAACATTATATAATGGATAAAGAAACAATCATACATACAGATCATCAACCACTTCAATATTTGCACTCACAAACTAAATTGCAGCAATCAAGACATTATAAGTGGATGGGTTTGCTACAACAATTTCATCTTGTCATTAGATATACGAAGGGCATACACAATAAGGTTGCAGATATGTTATCAAGACCAATCATAAATGCATCTACTATACTTAAGCATAACTCAATAATTCATGATAGTTACATTGAACAATATGCTCAAGATGTAGATTTTAAAGATGTATATGCAACTTTAAGTCATGGCAAGAAGGTAGAAGAATTGGATTATTATGTAACGGACCAACTCTTATATCATTTGGGAAAGTTATGAATTCCACAAACTGAAAGAGTTAACAGAACTCGAGAAGCACATAATTCTCTCATGTCAAGTCATTTTGGTGTAAGTAAAACAGTTGCACAATTGCAAAGGTTATATTATTGGCCAAGAATGCATGAGACAGTTTCTAGATATATCAAAGGATGTACAATGTGTTCTACAAGAAACCAAGTAATAGGAAATTAGGCTTGTACACTCAACTTCCAATTCCTTCTTGTCCTTGGGAAAGTATTTCCATGGATTTTATTGGGGGATTTCAAAAGTCTAGGAAAGGTCATGATTATTTGTATGTAGTTGTGGACAGGTTTGGTAAAATGTGTATTCTGATACCATGTAACAAGAAGGTTACAACTGAACAAACAACAAATTTGTTCTTTTAGAATGTATGGGTTCATTTTGGGTTACCCACTTCTATTGTATCTTATCGAGATTCTCGATTTGTTGGGAAGTTTTGGTCAAATCTATGGGAGTTAATGGACACTAGATTGAAGAAAAGCACAACATTTCATCCACAAATTGATGGTTAGACAGAAGTGGTCAACAGGACAGTGATCCAGTTGCTTAGAGGTTATTGCAGCAATCATCCCAAGCTTTGGGATGAGCATTTGTGTTGTGTGCAACATGCTTTTAACCGTGCCAAGCACTCTTCTACTCAGAGATCTCCATTTGAGACTTGTTTTGGTTTTATACCAAAGTGTCCATTGGATTTTGTCTTTGGTAAAGAGATAGCAGTTGATGGACACAGTGATGTGGACAAAGCAGCCAAGTTCATTGAACAAATCCAGGAAATTCACCAGGCAGTACAGGAATAACTGGAAAGAATTCAAGGCAAGTATAAGGCAAGACATGACAAGCATCGAGTTAAGCATAGTTTTCAAGTTGGTGATCAATTTTGGCTATACATCAGCAAAGACAGAATGCAGGGTGAAGGTAAGAAGCTAAAACCAATAAGGTATGGACCTTCCAAGATACTTGATAAAATTGGTGAAAATGCCTTTCGTCTTGATTTACCAGCTTATATGCAGATCTATTCAGTCGTTAATGCAGAAAACTTGAGATTGTATGAACCTTCAATGATTGAAGATCTTGAAGAGCAAAGTCAGTTGCCTTCTAATGTGGATTTGTTGCCTAAGTATCTCAATGAGATACAGGAGGACACAGTTTTTGACAGGAGGGTAAGAACTTCACGTCGAGGGGATGTTGAGTACTTGAGAGTAGGGCTCAAAGGTTCAAATCCAAGTAAGGCATAATGGATAGAAATTGGACAAGTGAAGGAATTGTATCCTCACTTGCTCGATGCCTAAAAACCAACTTTTGGTGGTCCAAAATCGTTTTAGTGGGAAAGCGTGATCCAAAATGGATCTTGAGTAAAAAACTCTAAGTCTAGGCTTCCATAATGTTAAAGACCCGATGGATTTATAAAGCAAAGAATAGCGAAAAATCGCATCGAAGTAAGCCATCGGCGTAACAACCTATACCTCAAGCAAATTGTGATCAGCGATATAAGTTATGGATCGTGGATCGAACATGCAGATCAACGGTGGAGATTGCATCGTCATATCGCCTCGCAATATCACCGAAGGGAGGACTTGCTGAGGGCTTGAAGACCTGCAATATGCGATCACCGATATATCGCATCGCAATATCACATCGCAATAAACCAAAGGGAGGACTTAACATAGGTGCGAAGGCTTTCAGTGGACCCGAAGGATTAATTACAAAATAGCGAGGGATTTGAGTTCCATGATTAAAGGTATTTCAGCCAGGCTACAGGTGGTAAGTTGTATTGGAAGGGCTTCATCTGGTTCCATACACTGGCTGACACGTAGCATGGCGCAGGAGAGAGAAAACCACCTATATCGAGTGGGTAATCCCTGTGCAAATGGGACACCCGAAATGACCTCCGGCTATTGGATTAATGATCGCAGATCTACGGTGTGGAATGTCAAAGGGCTGTTGGTGGACAAGGCATGACAACCATCTGATTCATCTGTTTCAAGATTCGTGGCAAAAAAAGGCCGGACGGTCGGGACCACCCGTGCCCGCCTGTCCTTCCGTTTGTAAACAGTTTCTTTGTGCCTTAAGTGTTTTTTTAACAAAACGTGTCTAATGCCAAGAAGGGAGGTGGACAGACAGAGGCCAAAAGATAGAGAGCCCGACAAGGGAGGTGAACAGACAAAGCCGAGAGGTTTTAAGAACCATCCAATGGCAGAACAAAGCAAGAATAGAGGAGGAAGGAGAGAGCAAAAGGAAGCAAAAGATAGAGGGAAAGCAGGAGAGGTTGTGTACTCATATAGACTCGAGGATTTCGAGTGAATCCCTATTGTTTTTTTCACTGTTGTGTTGAGACTCTGTTTGAGCTCACACTTGTAATAAACTACTCTTGAAGACATAATATAGAGGTCGACACTGAAAGCTTGGACCAGGAGACGTAGCCAGGGGATTTGGTCAACTCCTTCATTATTTTGACTGCGTTGATGTGTGTCTATTATGTTTTCTAATTGTTCATTGTCTATATTATTCGTAATCTTTTCGATCCGTTGCACTAAGTAATATAGGCATTTTCCTGCACATAAGTCTGTAAGACCTTTCTCTTGATTTAAGATCTCAATTAAAATCACTCTAGTACCACTTCCATGTGATACTTCCAGGCTATATAATTTGATTTGCCATCAAGGGCATACTCAAGTCTCAAACCGTTTACCGCCATTGATGAAATTGAGATGTGATAAGAACTCGATTTCTATAATCAGGAACTCTAAAATTCGTACTTCTCCCTTCTTGTATAATGTTCTTCGCTTTGATGACCTATGCTCGATATCATGTAGAAATCTCACTTGTATATCAACTGATAATGCAATGTACTAAAGCATAATACTAGATCTAGTTCTACAACAAACTTTGTGGAAGCTTAATCGAATATGAGCAAGATCAAATGGAACAAATATAACAGGTGAAGAGAAAGCAATCACACATGAACACAGAAGATAACTCTCGGGAAAGCCTCAACCTAAAACCCCCTGTATTATCATACAAGTGGAAATATATCAGATTACACAAGAGCCTTAGCTCAAAAAACTATCCAGCTCTTAGTACAATAAAAAAAAATACAGCTCACAAACTGAGTAGACACAACATATGCCTTTCCTCTACCCTCCAAGCCTCCTATTTCCTTGCGCGGTTTTTCTTGGGGTCCAATGATGCCACCTATATGAATTGGCTCATCACACACTCACTAAAATGAAGAAGTAACTGCGCAATCCTCAAGGAAAGAATTCCTTCTACATGCAAGAGATATTCACATTGGAATATTATTGCAACTGATAGTACATTGTCCCTCCATCTGATCTCAACTGGGTCTCTGACTAAACTGACATGCATTTGTTAATTATGAGAGAATATTTAGTTAACTGAAGTGCAGTAGTTACATGCATGCAAGCATTAACTAACTAAACTGACAATTAGTTCCTCCAACTATTGGAACTAATATAACTAGACTTAACTCAGTTAAACTGAGCTAACTAATAACAACTCAAAGTACAACCATCCTCATCTCCTTAACTGAAGGATAAATTCCTCAATCAGTGGAGAAACTGTTGCATGTGTTCACATAGACTTCATGTTTGATTTTCCTCAACTAATTAACTCAAGATGAATTAATTAATTATTAATCAAAAAGCTACTAAGAACAAATTCAAATTTTACTTCTCTATTTTAGTTCAGGGACTAACTAAAATAGGAAGGTATCCCGAAATTCTATTTATGGTAGTGTTATTTTTAACACTTCTATATTTAGCATTTCTTGTTGCTATTTTCAATATCTTGTGCATGTCATGCATGTGGTGTTGTGTGCATGTGGTGTTGTGTAGAAGTTGTATAGGTGGTGCGGTGTACATCTGGCACTGTGTACATGTTCTGTAGGTAGTTTCGTGTACATGTGATGTTGTGCACACATTGCGTAAGTGGTGTTGTCTATAGGTGGTATCGTGTACATTTTGTACTTATGGTACTGGTATAAATGTGGTATTGTGTGTATGTGGCATGGTGTAGTCGTGGCATCATGACATGTGTATTTGTTTTGTTGTTCTGTGTGTACGTATGTGTATTGTGTTGTACACTAGATATAAGAGTGTTTATTGTGTTGTGTTGTACAACAGGTGTAGGTGTATGTGTCGTGATGTATATTAGGTGTAGGTGTATGTATTATGTGGTGGAATATGTTGTGTGTGGATGTATTTTTTGTGATGTATATTGTGCATGTGTATGTGATTGAAGAAAAGAAAGAAGCACTAGGTGCTTGCAAGATGTGGCAACTGATTTGGTGTGTGTGTATGGAAAGGACAAAGGTCAAATTTAGAAGAAAAATGACTAATTAAAGGATAAGTATCAATATTTTATTTTAGTTTTATTATGCATGTGATCTATGATCATGATTTATGATGGTTGTGTCTTTAGCAAATAGGATGTGATATATTTATACATGATGATTTGATCAAACATCTAATTTGACTTGTTGTGACAGGAAGTGAACATAAGTGCAAGTGTACCTTATTAAGAGGCTACCAATGAGGTATGATTTGAAGTTATTTGAATTTATTTTGAATCTAATGGCGTTTATGTGCTTGGTACAGGAAAGCATGGTTTAAATGTCTGGGTTGGGTGGTTGAAATGAATGCAAGAATTAACAACGTTAGTGAAAGAAATTATAATAGGGAACGATATGTTGGAAAAGAATTTTAGAAGCAAGGCTATTGTGGGACACTGATACCCAATAGTATCCACTGATTTCCATGAGCATGCTATGACTGGTATGATTGTTTTGAGGCAGGGAAATGCCATGGTTTTTGGACTTCTGATGTGAGGAAATCATGCCAAGGGAGGGGTCGCCCGAGGGACTATGTAGCAGAGAAGGGGATGCCTATAGAACTTGGAAGGTATGTGACTGCACGGAAGGGGGTGACTGTATTTCCCAAGGGACTTTGTATCAGAGAAGGGAAGGTTAGGATGGATTTATTTTGGTAATTAGCATTGCCATATGGAATCATATGCAGATTGGGAGCGTGCCCTGGAATAATGAGTCAGTAACTATTCATTGAGGGAACAAGTGGCACAAGATTGTAGCACTAGACATTGGATGCAGCTTTGAATTTGGCAGTGGATTATGGACTTCCTCGGAAGGAGGTGAATCCTTGTATTACTTTGAGGATGGAAGTGTGAGCCCCCTGATTCCCTTGTTGCTGATACAGGAATTGTATCCTTTTATTTGCTAGTTGAGAAAATGTGCATATTATTGTAAATACTATATCGAGCTAGATTTATAAATCTCCACGAACAATATGGTTATTTGTTGGTTAAAGAAAATGTGGTTGGTATTGCAAATATTGTAATGAGTTGTGTTATAAAGCTCCATTAAGCGATATGTTTGTCATATTTCAATAGTGGTCATTATAAATATTGCAACGAGCTATATTATAAAGCTCCGTGGGAAGTATGGTTTGTTTTCAACGGCCTTACTAGTTATAGGTGTCATTGAACACCGAGGACAGTGTTCCCCCAAGGGGGGGGGGTTTTGTAATAGCCTGGGTTAAAACTTCATGTAAAAAATTATAAAACCAAGGTCATGGGAGACGTATTCCAAGATGAATGGTGGGAAAAACATCCTAGTGGGTTTTCATTTCAGTTATTATGGCTAAAGGAAATGGAAAAGATTTTGGAAAGGAAAGAGGCATTAATTTGAATTTTATTTATGAAAATAAAGGAAAATAGGTGAAAAGGAAGATGAAATGTCACAGGTTGCATGTGAGGAGGAAAATGAAGGGAAATAATGGAAAATGAAGAAAATAGAGGCCTCATTGATAAAAAGGCTTTCAAGGATCAATTTGTAGAATTTTGTCAATTTTAGCTTGGAGCTCTCTCTCTCTATTCTCTCTCTGTCATACTCATGGACACTTAGGGTTTTCTTGGAGCACTCTTGGAGGAGTGTGACATACATGGGATTTGGAGCAAGAAGAAAATAGAAGAGCATTAAATCATAGGAGGACAACTATATCAGCAGCTACAACTGGATTCCTTTGCAGGTATCAAGTACATGTATTGTTTCCTTACTAGTTTTCGCATCCATGGCACATGAATGTGGTTTCTTGGTTATGATTTGTCATTTGCATGGAGGATTTCCTGGATTGACAAGGGTTTTTCCTAGCATTTCCATTTCCTGGATAGCCATGGTGTTGTGGGTTCCTTTCCTTTTGTTTTTCTGGTTGGCTCTCATGTTCCTTTTGACTACAGGTTGAGTTATTAGTTGCTGGAAGCCTTGGTTGGACAAACGATCTGGAAGCCCTATATCAACTTAGGTTGAGTTACTAGTCCTGGAAGCCTTGGTTGGAAAAATGATCTAGAAGCCTTTGGTGGGTTGAGTTACTAGTCCTGGAAGCCCTGGTTGGAAAAACGGTCTGGAAACCTAACAAAAACTGTGGATTGACTTACTAGTCCTGGAACCTATGGTTGGAAAAAACGCTTTGGAGCCATAGTCAACTTGGGTAGAAACGAATCTGGTGATGGTTAGTGATGTCTAACCGTGAGGTGGAATCACTCCTTGAGGGTTGATGTGGTTTGGCCTCTAGAAGCCCTGGTTTGGTCTTGGTTGATTATTTCATGAGATCTCACATTCAGCCTTGAAATATGGCATGAGGGAGATTGGATGAAAGATAGATTTGGTTCAACCTAGTCTATCATGGTCGAGTGGTTCATGGAAGTCACAAAACTAGTTGCATTTTGAATATGTTAATAAGAGATTCCTTCCTCTTGGATATGAAGGATAAATATACTTTTTATATGTGGTTTTTATGGTTGTTATATCCTTGTTATTTATGTTGGTTATATGTTGGTTATGATAATGTTTTATGATAATGATGATGTATGGATCTCATCATGTTTTGATTTGTGAATGAATGAGCAATGAATATGTGACATAATAGATGATAATGCAACTAATGTGATAATACATCAATGATCCCTAGCGATTCTCAAATAAGTATAAGACCCCTATGCTTAGATCCATTGTTAGGACCTGTAGATTACATCTTTGTGACATGTTTGACGAAACGTCTATCATGGCTAGTAGGGGTCTAGTCATGTCATTGATCAAATGTTTTCATTAGTACCATTTTCTTAGTGTTGTTTATCATTTATGGAAGTTTCCTGGAGTTCTGGACAGTGACTGGGTCCTAGCCTTGGAAATTAGCCTTAAGCCTCGCAATCGTTGGCATAACACTGACAAAATTAGGCTATAGTCGCACTTAGGTAGGTTCATGGGAGCGACTGGGGCTCTAGGTCATTAAACATGTTGAGTTCCCTAAGGGGTTGGTCACCTAGAAGGGTGAGATGGCTCTTGAAGGTTCTGTACCTTGTTTAAAAGGTCATTTTGGTTGTGTTTTGTCGGTTCCACTTCCTTAAGGTGACCTAGGAGGTTGAATCACATTAGTCACATGTTTACCCTGGTGGACCGGTTAGCTTGGGTAAATGTGGGAGGAGGGTGTTAGAAAAATTTTCCATGAATAAACATTTATTTCCAAGACCAAAATAGGTTTACCTCCCTCCATTAATCCATTTCTCAATGTTATAGTTCCAATTAAGCTTATGATGGAGGTCAACTCCGGGATATTTGTAGGAAGTAACCAACACTAAGTTGCTATTTCCATACACAAAATTAGTGTAAGTGGTTTTTTTGGATTTTATTATCATAAGTTTACTTTTACCAGTGTTTACTAACACACCTATGCTAGAACATGAATCCTTGAGAATTCTTATTTCCTTGTCAATATTAGAGAAACATCTCACCATAAGAATCATAGCATCCATATAAAGAAGAAGTATGATGACAATTATAGTTAAATTAGTTCTAGCACAACTTGCATCTTCCAAGTGTTTCTTTAACGTCAATGTAAATTCCAAAAATAATAGTAGATACAAGAAAACTTGCTTAAATCTCATATTACAACTAACTTCTTCTGTCCAACCCTCAACTCAAAGAAACATCTCTCTAGCTCAAAGGAACATCTATCTCTTATAATATGTTCCAAATATTATATCTAAGCATTGTATCAAAATATTTCCTAAAGTCAATAAAAAAACATAAAAAAATTGTTTTATTATTATGAAGTTCCTTGGTGATAATTCTAAGTGTAGTTAGGTGATTTAATGCATAATATGTGGTTTATAATTAAATGACAGTTTATAAAACTAACCCAACCTTCAACCCTTTTTCCATGACTTTCTAATGCTCATTAATGAGAAATATATAGTGGAAGATCCCCTTTGTATAATGAATTAAATTTCATAAGTATCCTATATGGTGTGAACAATTGCCATCACTATTATAATCCAATAATAAGTAGAGAGCAACATCTAAAGATAAATTGAGACTCAATTGATAAACTTATTCCTAAAAGAATAAAAATTTAACCACCTTACTAACCCAGCCCCAATGCTTTGACCATCTTTCAAATATCCATAAAAATTTGATTAGTATAAGATTGAGAAAATCAATATAAAACACAACATGGAAATTAAATTAAACCTATTCAAGTAAGTTGAATTAGCCTAAGTATTGAATTTCAAAATTAGATTTAAAAGAAATGCAAATGGAATAATTGTTTTTAAAATATAATTTAAATTTAGAATTTGGACAAAATATTTAAGGTGAAATCTTGATTTGTGTTATTTAAATTGGATTTTTGACTATATATTGATTGATCACTCTGAAAAACCCTAAAATACTTTAATTATGCAAAGATTACACATCAAACTTGTAATTTCAAACAAATTTCTGTACATTGTAAAAAAAATCTTTAAAAAAAATCTACCCAAAATCAACTTTGCACAAAGACAACTCGGCACAACTCAACCCAAAACAGTGTGACGATGACTTCATAATATATTGAAGTAGGACAACCAACAGTGTTTTTCTCTTTTTGACAAACTGCCGTCCTTATTCAAACATGAAAACGCAGGGACTTTGGGTTGCGCCACAATTTCTTCGTTACTTCTGTTTCTATGCCCCCACGGTAAACATAACCAAAAAAAAATACAATACATAATGCATTATTATTAAATAAAACTCCAAATATAATATATATTATTAAATAGCCCAACAGTGTTTTTTCTTCTTTGACAAACTACCGTGTTCTTTTTTCCAGCAGCAACAAGCTACCGTCTTAATTGAAACGTCTCTCTCACCTTCACGAAAAGCCAGGGATTTGGGCTACGCGAGTAGCCACAATTTCTTCGTTACCTCTCTTTGTCAATTTAACGGGTCAAGAAACCTTTTAACAAATAAATAAATTAACTTTTT
>APFE030063912.1:591565-624796 GCA_000404065.3 Pinus taeda
AAATAAAAAATGGTGGCAACCATAATTCAAAACAAAAATAAATATATTTATTTGGTTAGTGGTTGGTTTTAATGAAAAGCATTATTGTTGAAGACTTCTTATTTCAACTTTAGGTGGATAGGGATTGGTTGATTTTTTTTAATTGAGGGTCTAAATTGGTTCTCAAAAGTATATGCTTAGCATATGCTTAGACTTAATGCTTATCATTGGTTATAGTGTATTAAAAAGTTCGTTAGGTTGCATTGACTTTAGAATTTTTTTTAAATTATAATCTTGCCACAAATTTCCTAGAGATTTGAGATTATTCCAATTTTAATAAGTTCTTCCATGATAAGTTTCTCATTATTATTTATAACATTCATTTATATATAAGCCAATTTTATTTATCAAAATGGTCCATTACTTCTAATAACTTTAAAAAATTATATTCGTCCCAAGTGGTTCCTCTCCCACCAGTTCCCTAGGGATTTGAGATTATTCCAATTCTAATCATTTCCTCCATGTAAGTTCCTCATTATTATTTATAACATTCATTTATAATTCCTTTTTTTCTTAAGTTAAAGTTGACCCATAACCTTTTTATACATGATTAATCAAGTAAATGTGTGCATTAGTAAGACATTCCTGGTGTTGCTACAGTTTTTTTGGTTATATTTATGAAGTCTTCCGCAATATCAACCACATTAATATTTTTAATGTGGTTGTACTAGTAAAATATAAATAATGTCACTCTCATTGTGCTGGCTTAGTTTGTATCAATATTATAACTCAAAAAGTGTGGTAAGAATATTTCACCATCAATAAATATTCTAATATTCCTGTGAAATAACATAATTTTATATCAACTTAAAAAAATGATAAAAATAATTAAAAGTGAAAAAAATAAAATAAAAACGAAAATGAAATTTTCTATAAAAAAAATAAAATAATAAATAGAAAAATAATGTCAACTATAATTAAAAACAAAAATAAATATACTATTTGATTACTTTAAATTACATTACAACTTAGAAGATATAAAAATATTTTAGTCTCACGCTCAACTACAAGTAAAATATTTAGATGTTAATGTGAAATAACAAAATTTTATATCAATTTAAAAAAAATAGAATTAAAAGTATAGAAAATAAATGTATTTCCAGTTTTAAGTGTGGAAGATGTATAATTTTTATATTTATTCAAAATATTCCAATACAAGAATTAGATAAATTATTTGAATATCTATACTATTATATATATGAAAGAAAATAAATATACATATTGAAAGTGAAAAAAGTAATTTCTTAACAACAATTCCTAATAAAAACAATAAAAGGGAGGTGTGCAATTCTTTCAATTTTTAATATAAAACTAATATGTGGCATTTAAAAAATATTAATAATATATTAAAAAAATGGATTATAAATAAAATATTTCAATTCATTTTGGTTGTACTATAAAATAAATGTGAATATGGGAAAGCCCCTTTTAGATTTGAACATTTGAGAGGTGTGCAATTCTTTGGATTCTTAACATAAAATTAATATGTGGCATTTAAAAATATTAATAAATAAATAAATAATTGGATCATAAGTAAAATATTTCAATCATTTTAGCTCTACTATAAAATAAATGTGAATATGGGAAACCCCTTTTAGATTTGAAAATTTGGCTTTTCTAAAGAAACACATGTTCTTAACCATTAGCTACAATTTAATTATTTCAAAAAATGTAATATACTTTAGGTATGTTATTAAATTTATGATTGTAATGTAAAATAAGTATTATGTAATGATAGTCATATGACAATTATTATGTAATATAATCATTAATATATAATATTGATTAGTTATAGAACAATTGTTACATAATATTTATTTACTACATTATGATAATATTTCTTATAATATACCTTAGGTATACTACACAAACCTTCTTCAAATTTAAGAAGATTACTTAAATTTGATGAAAAAAATTAAATCACAAGGAAAAATTAGTCATTTTTGTATATTTTTCAATTAAAAAGTGTTTATTATCAATGATATTCATTATATTAAGATTTTATCCTTAAATTTGAATGGGTTCCTAGCTTTTCAAAATTTTATCTACATAAAAACTGAGGAACCTTAAATTTGATTTGACCATTGGCTTGCCATATGTCACTATATGTCTAGAAATTCAAGGCATCACCTAATAGACTAGGTCCTTCTTAAAAGATTATGCATTTCTCTAGATTTTAGCTACTTAATTATGCATCTAAAATATGAGTAACAAATTGCAAGAGTCATCCTTCCCCTTGGATAATAGATTCTCTTTTGTGAAATTCCTTGGGTGCAGCCTAAGCAACATATATGCATCCTCCTAAAAATAACAACAATAGCAGAAAGTAGAAACAAAGACATGAAGATTATCCATAACAACAGCTTTATTGATGCAATGAAATAAAGTTAGAGAATTTCATATTCCACAATTCGGAAGAATGATTAAAATGAATTCAAATATTCTATAACAAGTTCAAAAACGTAAGACATGCAACAAGTTAATATGTAAGTAGCTAATGTTTTCATATGAAATTTTTGGGAAACACTTTTACATTAATGCTTATTGTGATTTATATTTTTCTATAAATATTAATTTTACTATTGTGGACTAAGTTATGATGAATATAATTTGCTTAATATGGATAAATATGTATAACCATTCAAAAAATAAAAGTAAATTGAAATTATATGACTTCATGAATATGAGTAACTTTATGTGAATATAAAGGTTTATTGTTACATTTTAGACACAATGAGGTTTATATAGTTAATTAAGGGAGGATAAAGGAATTTGGAACCTTATTGAGTGCTACAGGGGCAATGAAATATAGATACGACCAATAAATAGTTGTAATGTGTGGGAAAATAAATATTGGTAATTATTTTATGTATTATTTGTCTTTTATACTTGTCCTCATAATAGAATCTTCTGATACCAACAATGAGAGTAACAACTTGGCAATCATGGCCAATATTAACAACTATATTCTAACAATTATTTCCTTATATTAAAATATTATTTATTTAGTCATATCTAACTGTTATATTATAACGGCGAAATTTTTTCTCTCCATTTATTTAACTTGATGCCAAGATCTGGTTCATCATCTTGCTCTAGCGATGAACCACACTGGATGGTTTGAAAAGTGTCAACAAAACTCTGATGATGAGATTTTTACCGAAAGTTTTCTTACTTTTCATGATCATGACAGAGTTTGAAAATGCAATTCCAGTTGATATGAATGATGGGTTCAAATATAAAATGGATTCAAGATGATTGTTGAGCATAACTCCTAATTAATGGTTATTGGATTTTCTTGCTTTGAGGATGTTGCATTTTGAAGATGGGAAGAATGGAGATAAAAGCCTAACCATGGAAATTAAGAAAAAAACATCAAAGATGAAGTAACATACAATCACATAATATGTTCAACTGATCGACCTAACCTGTGGTAGTAAATAAGACACTATTCGTTCAGGCAAGATGTGGATATGACCAGTAAATTATCGTGGATATTCTATTGGAACAATTCATCATAATAGATCTAATAAACACTGAATTTTTCACTACGAATATTAATTATTTTAGATCTCAAATTCTTTATTTATTGTTTGTATGCTTAAATATAAATTAGTTGAAATGCGAGCAATATAGAGTGAAAGTAAATACACACACTAATCAAAGTAAGCACAATTTTTCCCTTGGGAAACCCTTATGGGAGAAACCTAGCTAGAAGGTGAGGTTGCTTTAATCTCTATTCTCTAGTATGGAAAAATGTGTAGATAAAAAGAAAGAGGTACTCTGTATAGAGTTACCTAAGACTTATGGCTTATAAATTTGCTACAAAATCTTAAGCCCTTTTATTTCTCTCTAACATCCCACTCCCAATTGCTTTGCTCAAATATGGAAGAGAATATAATAATATGAAATGTAACCCCTACTCCTTCTAGTGTCCTAGTATTTAACATAACCCAATAGCTAACTATATGAAACATTTGACTCCCTCAACCCTCAATTAGAGTTACGATTTTGGAATTTCTCGAGTATTTTTTAAATTACACACATGGCTAGCCCCATATGCATGAGTAACGGTGATTAACGTGACATTGACTTGTAGCATGGTGGTCAGTATGGTAGATAAACTTGCGAGAGGCATAAATTTTTCATACAAAGTTCGAGTACCAGATGGTCTCACACAAACAAGAATTTTTTTTAGCCCAAAAATAAATGTTTAATGCCTCAAAATGGCTTTGGAAGAATTCATGCCCAAATTAGGACCCATTGATAAAAAAGACTATACAAGTTGATTCATTTAATTCTTCCACTATGAAAGCATTGAGATAGATGAAGAACACTATAATAATTCAATTTGAAACAAGATAAATTATAAATGGGAAATAGTATCACAATTCCCTAAATTACATATGAATGAAGTCAAAATTGGAAGAAACTTACCCCTGAAAGAATACAAATCTATGATAAGATAGAAAAATAAGTATAAAGAAATGGGGGTTTTAAGAAATGAATGATGATAACCTGTTGCAGTGCTCATAACCATGACCAATCTAGAATGATGAGATAAACATAAAAGAGTAATATATAGATCATAAAGTTAAATATGTGGAAGTTTCTCAAACAAGTGTAAGAAATCAACTAGAACATGATGGAGGATTTTTTAATTAGGGAATGGTCATGATGAAATAACTTAGCACTCTATTGTTATATTGTAAATAAGCATGCGGCAAGTGGTTGTGGAATCACATATGTGTGAAAATGACTTCATATGTGGTAAAAGAAAGAAACTATGTTAACTAATGAGAAAACACCTAGCATGAAGTGTATGAAGGAATTTTGTGAGAAATTCTATGATGAGAGCTTGAGAAGGATTATGCATAATTGAAAAAACTAGTGAGAATCAACTAAGGGCACTTGCGCAAGAATGATGACCCCAGAAGTGGAAATGGGGCCATTTTGAGGAACACGTGCCCACATAAATGTGTACTTGTTCTTAGGAATTCACATGTATTCCTAGTTGTCTAGGCTTAGTAAGGCCCAAGATACCAACTAGGACCCCAGCAAGGCTACCTGCTTAGCATGACTCAAAATTGTGTGTGTATTATTAGGAAATATAATTATGCAATTTGAAAACCTTAGTTTTAATCACTATGAAAATCCTTGCTTTGTGGAATTTGAAAACCATAACAATGTGGAATGTGGAAATTCCAACATAGTGAGTTCAAATTTGAGTGCATAATTAGAAAATGTGAGTAAACACACCATATTGACCATGCATCACAAGTTGGCAATGTTTGTCAATGTATATTGAAGTGAAATTTGAAGACCTTAGTTTTGTGAAATTTGAAAACACTACTTTTGTGGAATTGGAAAACCTTCATATTGTGAAATTTGATGGAATGGAATTGTATGGATGTAATTGTTGCTTATACCATTATGACTAATTTATTTCCAACACTCTATTTCTTTATTTCCATTTACACATTGTCTACTCTCTCTCTCTCTCCATCTCTCTCTATTTATATTTCCCTCGCCCTCTCATTTCCCAATAGGCACTTCATCGACTCTCATTGAAGAAATTTTATGAGCTTTCTTATCATTGGGATATCTAACGAATAGAAAACACGACCAACAAGAACTATGAGCATAGTAACTATGACATATAAGAACTATGGACTTGAGAAATTTAACCCATAGGAATTATGACACATAGTAACTATGACCTCGAGAACTTTGACCCTCATGAAATATGACCTTAGGAATCATTCCTTTGTTGTTCATAGTTCCCTTGTCAATTAGGAACTATGACTTTATTTTACAAGAACCATGACAACAAGAATTATGATGTGAGAGCTTTGACTATGAAATTAAACTATGATCTTTGCTTTTCATTCATAGTTCTAGACTAATTCTTTTGTTAGTTAGGAACCTTGACTCACAAGAACTATAACCAATGTTTGTTAGTCGTAGTTATAGGGAATTTCTTGTTGAGGGAACTATTATGACCAACAACCTATAATCATTTTATCCATTCATTGATCAAAATTTTTGCCAACTAGAGTCATTGTGGTAATAGTTCTCATTGGTTAGAGTTACTACTCGTTACATTTCCTATTGGCTAGAATTATTAAGGTCATAGTTTTTCTTGAATTAATTCCAAAATCAATATTTTCAATGTATCCATTATTTAACTGATGAGAAATGGCAGAATGATGAGAACTATCCACCAAGATAAAGAGTCCTTAAGACTATGTTATCCAGATGTATGTATGTATGGTATTGGTATTCTTGGCATTTTTCCAGCCTCCTCTTCCTCCCATATTTTGGTCATCCATTTTTCCAAATGGTTGAGTAAGTGATATGGTGAGTTGACAAGGTAGTTTAAATATTAAATGTCATGGGGCGGTTTGTTTGAGTTTCAAATTCAAAATCTAAAAGTTGGAGTATACCACCTCTCATTTGTATTGGAGATTTCAAGAGGAACGTGTGTTGGTATCTAAGTTTTATACTAATTTGAATTATTATAATTTTTTTTACAAACTTTAGACTCATCAATTAAAGCAATTATAGTTCACAATATTTTTTTAAACAATATGGCAGACATGATTTAAATACTTCACTATTTTAAAATACTCAATCAAGAATGATGAATCTTTTTTGTACCATGAACAAGAGCTTTACATTCCAATCGCCCACCATAGAACTTCCCCCAACAACATGTTATTTTAAACAATAATTATATATTATATATTAATATTTATTATATTAATATATTATTTTTTTTAATGTTCTTTTGAATTTATGTCTTTTTTTCTAAAGTCAAACTAACAAAAATAAATTGAGTATTATAGAATGACTTAACATATTTCAATTAAAAATCCATAAATATTTTACCCTCCTTTAATAGTTAAACTATTTTTCTGTTTATTTTATTTATTGAAAAACCTTGTTATTCTTATGACTAGGTATAATGTAAATATTATAACTAAACATATTGGAAGACTAAACAAATTTAACTAAGCATATTCTTATGACTACGTATAGTGTATAGTGTAATAAGATCCTTAAAAAAAATAGTTTAATCCAACATATTCAAACTACAATTTCAAAATAATATATTTGACAGCATATTCTTTGTCTGATTAATATATAGGAAAACTATCCAATACAAAGTACCACCGACTTCAAATAAGTAATAAATAAATTATTTGATATAAGAAATTTTCATTTTGTTTTTTGTCCATTTTCGTCATAAAAAAAAAAAAAAAAATCTCTGGTTTTATTTAGGGACATAAAGGTCTTACAAAGAGAAAACTTTTGCCATTTGGAATCCTCTAACTTCAAGCTTGTACTACTATTATTAAAAGTTAAGTTAGTTTTGGTAGCAAATAATAATTTATTTTTTTTGCATATATAATTTGTCAAAAATATTACTTTGAAGTTCTAGAATCAAGGAAGTTAGGTTCTTACTCCTATAAGGTTAATTTTGATCCAAAAATAGTCTCTCCACCAAAAAAATCTACACAGAATTTGAAGCAACAATTTCAAAAAAATATTGCCAACTAATTTATATCCAAAAACTTGTAAAAATTGAAAATATAATTAAAAATGTTACAATTTCAAAAAATATTACCAACTAATTTATATCCAAAACATGTAAAATTTAAAATAGAATTAAAAAATTATTACAAATAATATTTTTTATTATCAAAATTTATTTCAAGAACTGAACAAAAAAATCCTTCACATAAAAATATGATGCGAATCAAATAATTTTCCATAGATTCTAAATAGTTTACACATTTCTATTAGGCTCGAAAATTCATCATTGTCCTGCTTGTATTCAAAATTAGCTTTTGCTTTTAGAATTATAATAGTCAACGAGTTTAATTGGAAACTTATGTATTTAGAATTAGTTTTTGTTTTTTAGAATTATAATAGTTAACTAATCTAATTGGAAATTTATTAGGAAATAAACATGTAAAATTAAAGAACTTCTGTATTCAGAATTAGTTTTTGTTTTTAGAATTATAATAGTCAACAAGTCTAATTGGAATTATTAGAAAACAAACATGTAAAATTAAGGCCAATTTTATGGATTAAGTGTAATATGTTCATGCACAATACAGTTTATCTCAAACAACAACTTCAAACTCAGAAATAACTCAGAAATTTTATAGCACTTTCTTGATTGATAATTAATAAAATGATAAAAATGATATGAAATAGTACATCTTTTCCTAACAAGAGTTAGCGGTTTGCTGGACTTGCACCTCATGAAAGATTTCTTTTTGAAATTGAATTGAGCAACTTAATTTGGTACTCAGCTGGAATTAGTTGAATCTACCTTCAAGATATTTTCTCTGTACGGCAAATCGTCCCCCTCACGAAAGTGATGACCTTCTTCCAGGATATGGTAATCGGTATGGCTACATCGTCCTCACGAAAGTGATATTCTTCCAAGATATGGTAATCCGTTAACCTCTTTTAATAACCGTATCAATTACTTGTTTTGGTTATGCTCGAATTAATCTTCTACTTTCTGCCTTCAACTCTACTGCTGTGTATCCTCCACTGCAAAGTAATATCAATTAAAAGGAAATGGAAGCTGTATCCTCCACTGCAAAGTAATATCAATTAAAAGGAAATGGAATCAAGTAAATTAGTTTTTTATTCTCAATATAAATTTTAAAAGTGTTGAGATCATAATATGGTATTGGAGGGGATTTTAGTGAGGTTGTGAAGGAAGCTTACATAGCTTGAATACCTACATTTGATCCCAAATCATATCCACGACTCCAACTTGAGAAAGAGCACCCGCAGCGCAACCTTCCTTCAGATGGAGAAGAGATCCCGCCATGAGGAGCCTCTTGCTTATGTACATTATGGAGTTGCAGTGGGGGGAGCCTCTTGCTTATGTCCATTATGGAGTTGCAGTGGGGGACGGTGCCGATGCCCCAGATGCTCAGATGCTCAAAATGAAGTAGAGAGCCAGCTATTCCCCTGTTCAACAACCTATTGCTGAAATTCCGCGAGCAATTTTTTAATTTGAAATCAAGCGGGAAAACATTTGAATTTTGAAATCCTTTAGTTTGTAGGTAGCATTGAATTTCATGTCTTATCCACCATTTGTATTACCTTCCGGGTGTTCGCGGTCAGAGGTGCCAGAAATCAGGATCGTTGTGGAGTTCTCGGAATATTGGAAGTATTAACCGAAAGCAGTTGGCTATAATGAGATTTTTTGGAAGTTTTTCTGGTCAAAATCCGGCAGCAATTTATTCGAATCTCAAGTTTGATAGCTAGTTTCTGCACAATCAAAGCGTCCCAGGGGTTTTTCAAGGTGCTGAATCCAAATATGCAGTTAAAAAACCATTTTAACTGAAACAAATCAAAATTTAACCTCAATTTCTTCGCCATATTCCGTCACCAAAATCTCCAAAAAATCACATTATAGACAACTCCTTAACCGAAATGTCAGCTGAAGAAATTGGCAATGGAGACGGATGGGCCAAACTGGCCACGTCAACCAGCTTGAGCAATCTGCAATCGAGATAAGCTCAGCGAACTAGGAGGCAGGGATTTTGGCTTTGCGCGAGAATTTATTCGTTAGCTCTGTTTCTATGACCCATGGTAAACCTAACAAAAAATAATATAAAATGCATTATTACTGAATAAAATTTAATATATGATACATATTATTAAATAGCTCAACGGTGTTTTTTTCTGTTAGATTTTAGGCTTCTGTGGATGTTTTTTGCAGTGGTATGATCTGGATTGTCCACAGTCTTTTGTTCATTGAGTCGACGTTTCAAACCCCAAAGAGGGTCCATCATCAGGACAAGTTAGAAAGATAGAAAAGAATGAAAGATTGTTGAGAGGAGAAGACATGAACCTGGGAATAAATAGACCAAGAACCCTAATTTTAAATAAGGGCGGACACAGGGTTTATTTGGATTTATCTAATTAATGATTATTTTATTTAGTTTAGTTAATTTTATTTAATTAATTAATATGAAAATGAATTATTTTATTTTTATTTAATTAATACAATTTTAATAAATTAATTATTGTAAATTTTTATTTAATAAGAATATTAAATTTTTTTATTTAATTAATACAATTTTAATAAATTAATCTTATAAATTTTTATTTAATTGATTAATATAAATTACCTAATTTTTATTATTATTATAATTTATATCTAAACCTTAATTAATTATGCTTTGTTAAATCAATTTAATTTTTATTTCATGATTAATTAATTAATAAATTAAATTAATCCACATTAGAAACCCTAATTATTGAATTATAATTTTTTTTCTTTTTTTTTTAATTTTATCCAATTAATATAATATAATTAATTATTAAATTAAACTAATTAATTAAATTAATTCAATTAAATTAAATAAATATAATTAATTTAAATTTAATTAATATTATAATTAAATAATTAATATAAGAATTAAAATATTTAATTTAATTCAACTTAGTTATATTATAATTAATTTAATTAAATTAAATAATTAATATAATATAATTAATTTAATTAAATTAATAATTAATATATTAATTTGTTTATAATTAATTAGTTTTAATTAGTTAATTAATTGCAGCTACGAAATGAAAGACCCTCTTCTGATGATCTTATGCTTCCGAGTGTCCCGAGGGGGGGATTTCTCTGATGAGGGTAAGCCAATTTTCACTGATTTCACTCTCATTGTCCCTGTTGAGGTTTTGCGGAAATTTCCTAATTTCAATGGCCTCTCTGATTTTTCTTTTGTGATAGTTGTCCTCTCTTGCAATTACCTTGGCGTCCTCTAAACACATATGATGCTTGGTCTTGGACGAGTGCTCTGCAAGGGCAGATGTACGTGATCTCTCATTCTTTATGTCAGCTGCGTGCTCTTTCAGTCTTGTTTTCAGAGATCTCCCTGTTTCCCCAATATAACTTTTGCCACATGAGCAATCAATTTTGTACACTCCTTTGAGTTGTTGACGATCAATTTTATCTTTAACCGACCTCATCCTCTGTCTTATTGTCCCACATGTTGTAAATTGGGTGTCTATGTTCTTCTTCTTTAGAATTTTTGCAATCTTATCGGTAGTCCCCTGGATGAATGGAAGGTAAACCTTCCCTTGATTCTCTTTCTTGTCTTCAGGGGGACGCTTAGAGAGGGCCCTTTCTTGAGCCCTTCTTATAGCCTTCTTGATAGTCCACTCCTTGTATCCAATGCCTTTGAAGACAAAGGTTAAGTGTTCGATCTCATCCTTTAGGTGATCAGGGTCAGAAATTCTGAAAGCCCTAACAGCCAGGGTGTTCAAGACGCCATACTTCTGGGAGGGATGATGGTAAGAGTCAGCATGAAGATAGCTCTCGGTGTGAGTTTTCTTTCTGTATACCTGGTGACCCAACGTACCATCCTCCTTTCTATTGATCAGAACGTCTAGAAAGGGGATCCTGCCATTCTCTTCCAACTCCATAGTGAATTTGATTTCAGAAGATATAGAGTTAAGATGATTGAAGAACCTTTCAAGTTCTGTCTTACCATGAGTCCAATTTACGTTGGTGTCATCGATAAATCTTTTCCACCATCCCGGCTTCAAGTGGAATGAGTCAAGGGCTTTCCTCTCAAAGTACTCCATGTATAGGTTGGCCACAATAGGTGAGAGCGGGGAACCCATGGCGACCCCTGAAATTTGTTCATAATAGTCATCTTCGAAACTGAAGAAAGTGGACCGAAGACAGATTTCTGCCAGTTTTGCTGTTTCTGGATCGGTGCTCATCCTTATAACATGGACAGCTTCATCAAGGGGAATCTTCGTAAACAGGGATACGACATCAAAGCTTACTAAAATATCATCCTTATCCACCCTCTTATCCTTGATAAGTTTTACAAAATCCGTTGAGTCTTTTATAAAAGAGTTTGTGTTACCAACGAGGGGTTTCAGGATCTTGGCTACATACTTAGCTAATTCATAGGTAGGGGAGCCAATGATGTTAACAATTGGTCTAAGGGGGACCCCTTCCTTATGGATCTTTGGTAATCCATAGATTCTAGGAATAACTTCACAGGAGGGAATCAACCTCTTTTTTAATTTATCCTCTAGGTTGGTTTCCATGATGGCCTTCTTGACTTGTTTAATCACCTTAGGAATAGGGTTGGAGTTGACCCTTCTATAACTTCCACAGCTCAAATGCTCATTCATTTTTTGAATGTAATCTTCTTTGTTTAACACCACCGTTGCTCCACCTTTATCAGCTTTTAGAACAACTATCTTATACAAACAGTTTCTCTTTGACAAACTACCGTCTTTATTCAAACGTCTCTCACACCTTCACGAACAGCCAGGATTTGGGGTACGCGACAATTTCTTCGTTACCTCTCTTTGTCAAGGTAAACAATCTGAGGATGACTTCAAAATATATGGAAGTAGTACGATATTCTACGAACCATGCTTTTTCTTTTGACAAAGTAGCATCTTTATTTAAACGTCGCACCGCTTATTAAGAAAGCTCACACCTTGACGACGAAAATTCAAGGAATTGAACTGGACACCGATTTATTCGTCAGTGGTGTTCATATGCTACGTGGAAACATCTTATTCAAACGTGGCCCTTGCTATTAACAAAGCTCATATCTTGACCACAAAAACTCGGAGAATTGCGCTGAACGCCGATTTATTCCTCATGTATCTTTATATGCCACGTGCAAACCATCTTTATTCAAACGTGGCCCTGGTTATTAACAAAGTTCACACTTGGACGATGAAAACTCATGGAATTGAGCTGCACGCCGAGTTATTTGTCAATTTTCTTTTAAATGCCACGTGTAAAACCTAACAAAATTAATGCATAATAAAACATGATAAATTTTTCTCCAAAACTTCATGGCAACATGAGATGGGGAGAGAATCAACATCGGAGGGCCCCAACGATTTCAGGAATACTTAAAAATTTGACAACAACAAAATCAAACTTTATGCGAGTTGGGTTTACAGTTTCGATGCTTCTAACTTTTACTTTAAAAAGCATTGTGTAACATCGTAAACTAATGGTTTAGCTTAGTTTCACATGAATTACAAGGGTTTTTATTTTCAAATAATAGTTAAGAGGGGATAATGTTTTATTAAATTAGTTTTAAATGTATTTTAATTTTGGATTTATGAATTTTATCAAATTTTTCATTTTTTTTAATTTTTAATTTTATATTACAAAAAGTTTAAACCTTGAAAATTTTGGTTTTTTTAACATTTATAAATTCTTGATCTTTTTGGAACTTTCTTGTTTGGTGGAGTTTATATGCTACTATTCAGAGTATTTTATTTGAGTTTGTAGCCTCTTTTCATTTTCAGTTTTATCATGCTTATGATTTATGTGGCTTGTGAAATTTGATGTTCTTTTATGCTTGAATTTGATCTTCAATCTTTTAGTAGTTTTTGTTTTCTTGAAAACTCTTTGTCTTTAAAAAGAAAAAGATAAAAACATTGTTTTGTTGCCTTTCTTTTTCCTTTTTGATTTTTTTTTGGTCTTCTTACCATTCAAAGCAAGTGTGAAGTCTTTTCATTAAGTTCAATTCACTTGATTTTGGGAAGAGTTTGTGATTGAAATTGTTTTTCCTTTTGTCAAGTTTTGGCATCTTGATCGTTTTGAGAAACACATTTGCTTGCTTCTAGAGTAGTCCTTAGAATCTTGCATTAAGCATTTACTTTGCATTAGGATAATTACACTATAAGAATTTTTAGTCTTTTGTAGATTTTGAGTGTGTGAGCGTGTGTTTTGAAAAGAAAAAAAGAATTTAGCTTCCATAGTTTGTTTGTAGAACCTTGTAGAAATCTTTTTCATCGAAGAAAAAAAGTTGCATGTGCATGTAGCCAAGTTTTCTATTGATTTCTTTTGCGTCCATAACATCATAAAGTTGCACTTCCATCTTACCCCTGACTTAAGAAAATCCATTAAAATCAAGCGCTAAAATTAAAATGAACTAGAAAATTTTGATTTGTCATAGTAACATCAACTAGTCTAGGTCATTTAGGGCTTTGGAATAGGTGAGTCGACAATTAACTCTCCAATGCCACTCTAAATTTGAACATAGAAGTTGATTAAAAGAGTGAAATCTAGTGTCGTGAAGGTGACTGGGAAAGCTCTTCTCTTCTAGGAGTTAAGCACGAGGGCGGGTGAAGGCAAGAAAGAGAGATACCTGACCAAACACTGTTCCGCCCAGTTTCCGATACAAACTGGTGACCTTAGTTGTCTTTCCTAGTGACCACATAGGTGACTGCGGGGGGGATACCCGTGCTACCTGAGGCATACATTGTATCACTCTCATTAGTACTTCTGAAGCGTGCCCTTGTGAAGCTTGGGTACTTGCATTGACAAAGGATTTTGATTGGAGGTTAGAGTAACTGTTTATGTTACCATCACTTACAGGCTTGGGCCGTTATTATCCCAAACTATCTTCGAAAGGTCCTTTATTTCACTTTCTTGTATTTTGGAATCTATTCCTAATCGCCCAGAGCGGAAATACCTGAAAGAAGCTTGATTTATCGTATCTTTAGAGACATTTCAGTGAATTCTCTTTGCTCCTAGATTGCCATAGTTTTATAATTTTTTGAGTCTTTACAAGTTCTCATAATAATTAAAAGTGGTTAATCGACTAGTTCTTCGATCCAAGAGGCTTCGTGGGCTCTCACCTATGAGTGCAAAGCCTTCTCCTAGAAGGCGTAGGAGGAATTTTGTTGGTGATTTTCAATTAGTGGTAGCAAATGCATTGAAAATTGATCCTCCATGTCAGGTTATAGTTTCACAGGGTAGACCTAGTGAAAGCCGTGATTTGGATAAGGATACTCCTATCCTTTCTAGGGTTCTCTTTAGTCGGAAGATGAAGTTGAGGTTGAAGAGATTCCTAATTCCCCTATGACTGCTTCTTCACCTCTTCCTCCCAGTTATCCAGATGTTCTATTATATGTTGGGACCCCGAATCACAGGCCAAAAAGCCCTGGTTTTTATCATCCTTTTCATTTGATGGCTAGTGTTGGGAGCACAAATCTAGCTATGAGTGCTACTAGTGAGCATACTCCTCTTTCAGTTCAAAGAAGAGGTACTATGTTATATCTACTATCACTCCTAGTACTGCAATTTTTGGCTCTACCTCCATTCTATCTTCGAGTGGGGCACCCAAGGTTTTGCTTCCAACACTGGTTCCTTCCCCTTTGGAATGCGTTCTAGTGAAATTCCCTCAGTTCCTTTATCCATCCCATCCATTGTTTCCACAACTATGACTTCTATGGCTAGTGGTTCAGCCTCTTTTCAGGGTTTTCCTTTTGGAAGTGGTCATATACCTCATTTTAATCCCTCTTTAGGATCTCTTCCTTTTTTCACTCAAGGTCAAACTTATAATCCTTTCCAAGGATGGACTAACCTTGCTTTTAGTGGATTAGGAACTAGGAATCAGTTTTCTTTTGGTCAACAGGGGAACATGCAATACTCCTATGTAAGTTCCTTTCAAGCTTATTCTCCCTTCGCTAATGCATGGAACCCTTACCAAGGGCTATCCTCTCCCTTTAATACTTCACTTGGGGGGAATATTCCTCGTTATGGTAAATTTTCAGCAGGAGTTGGTCAAACTCCGAATTTTTCTGGACTAGAAGGTTTTCCTTACAGTTCAGTTTCTTATATGAGTAATCCTTGGCAACCTGGTGCCTCTACAAATCTAGGATATTCTTTTCAAAATGTTGGGAATGCTTCTTATATCAGGTGTAATTCTTAGGCTTCTCCATACTTACCATTCCTGGCAACCCTAAATTTTCCAGACCCCTTAAAGTTGACGAACGATCCCATTAGATATAATATGGCGTGGCCTATGGTTCCAACCAAACTTCCATCAGATATTCCAAAATTCAATGGAAAGTCTAGGGAGGATCCAACTAACCATATAAAAACATTCCATTTATGGTGTTCATCTAACTCCCTAATTGATGATTCAATCAGGTTGATATTGTTCCAACACATCTTAACATGAAATGCTGCTAAATGGTGTATAGAGCTTAATGGGGTTACCTTTGCTTCATTTGGTGAATTGGCTACTATGTTTTTGAACCATTTTCAGTTGCCCGTTCAATAAGATACTGGAACTGAGCTATTGGATAGTTTCCAACAAGGTAAGGCCACTCACATTTCTGACAATTTTCAAGAATGGCAGAGAAGGAAGAGGCTCATCGAATCCTATATTCCCAATGAATTACTTCTCGAATGGTTTTTAAAATCTTTACAGCCAGAAATTTCTAAGGATGTATTGCTCTCTGGAGTATTCAAAAAAGAACAGGCTATCTTTAGAGCCCAACAATTAGAACTTATATATTCTTAGTCTGGGATTCTTGAAAATATTTTGTCTAATTCTCCTCGATCCAAGATTGATTTAGCCAAACCAAAGCCAGGTCCCCATGCCGACGATTCTCAGATCGATCGATAATAGCATGGCTAACCTGCTAAGTCAATTGCAACAACTGTATTTACAGGCTTCTTCTTTGAATCAGGCATCGTTGTTAGTGCCTATGCCTTCTCAAACTTCAGCTATTAATGTGGTCCAATCTTCTAACCCAGAGGAAATCAACAATCTGATGGGAAGAAAAAGAGATGTGGTAAGAAGAAAGATAAGGATGGGAAGGGTAATCCGAACAAACCCAGTAATAATACTAGCAAGGGTAAAAATGAGTCCAAAATGAAATTTAAGTTTCCTTGAAAATTTTGCAATGGAGACCATTTAACTCATCTTTCCCCTAAGATTTAGGATGAAAAATCGAGACAAAATTTCCTACAAAATTAGGGCTTAAGCCTAATCATGTCTATCAAAAATCTTGACATCTCTAATCTATATCTATGGGTCCATCCCCATATGTGCATCTCGGAAGAAAGCAATGGAAGTAGCCACCCATCAGAAAAGTCGTACCCAATCTCATGGTACTCCTACCATGTGTCTCTACATAGCCTTTGGTAGACCCTCTATCGCTGCCATATGTACCTGGTGAGTTAATATCTCTAAGTTCCTTTGTACAGTATGAAGGAGTCTCTCAGTATTAGCTACGACACTCTCTCCATCTCTTCCATGATGCCTATTCCTAAGCAGACCCTCAGTTCTTACCGGTCCACATCTGTATCATGATCAAACAATTTTGTAAGAATTTTTGCCTCGTCAAAAAGAATTTCAATTCATAATTTTTTTATATCCAAAAAAATCAAATAACTTTAAAAACTTAAATATAATTTAACCAATGGCAGCCCATGCAACGTCGGGTGGAAGCACTAGATCTGGATCCGCTCTGAAGCCCATGATTACATAGGAGTAGTCCTCGATGGCAATGACTTGTTGTTCCCACCAAAGGAAAAACTTGTCATCAAATGTTGTCTAGGGACCTCACCAACCCCTAGTCTGTTCATCAAGTCAACCCATCTACCTATACGTGGATCTCTTGGGCTGCAGATGGCATAAAGCACTTTGGGTCGAAGTCCAGGTAGCCTCTCAAAGAAGAAAGTGCAAAAGATGGTACCATACCCAAAAATTCTTGGTATTGCTCTTTTTTATAGAAGTGAGTTGTTTTTTCAGATTGATTAGGAGGGTTGTGCACTAATCAAAGGCTGTGGTGAGGAAATCGACTACTAGGCTCATTGTAACACGTGATGCTTGATGAAATGAAGTTGAACTTACTACCATCACAATGGAAAAAAGGAGAATTTTGAGGGGCAGAATCTCCACATTATTTATTGGGATTTGTGTCCCTACCTACTCATTGTTTCCGAGGCAATATATGTGAATATAATCATCCACGCTGAGACTTCCTCGGGCCTTCCCTTGCAAGTTAACTAGATCTCCTCTCTGAGAAATTCTAGTGATGAAGTAGATATTTTCTACTTCAATTCACAAAGGCATTTGATCAATTATAAAAGCATCCTCTTCTGGATCCCAATAATTCACAAGCATCTCCAACAACCTTGTGTTGGTTTTCATATTTGGCATTTTGAATTTTCAATAATCCACACCCTCTTAATGCATCCAGTGCCAATGGGTCATTCATTACTTCATTATCCACTGCACTGTGCTCTCTTTCCTTCCATGTGATAGTCATCCTGCAATTCAATCATTTTTATCCATTAAAATTCATAATTTAAAATTTTTCACTATGCACACATGGGTTTTCATACACAGTCATGTATAGGGCTTACTCATACGCCAATTTGATATGCCCAACCCACGTACCCATAGAGTAAAAATATAAAAAAAAAAATCCAACGATAAAATTCCTGAAAAAATACTTGAAATACATAAAAATTCATTGAGAAATTGAATTTGAGGATTGCTTGGAAGTTTGGTAGTTGTTCGAGCCGAGAAATAGGGTGGATTGTGGTTGCTGGTTTTTTGCTCCAGAACTCTTTCTCTCAATTGTTCAAAAAACAAATGTGGTTTGTTGAGCCAAAAGGTCTATTTATAACTTGTAATTTTAAAAACTTTTAAAACCACACTTTTACAAAGTTTATGTTTTATTTTTAAATTTTATAAACTTAGTGACCTTTTGGCTTTGAGTGCTAGGATAGGTTGTCTTTCAGGTTAAATTGAAGACTTTGAGATTTTTTCTACCACTTCGATTCCATGAACGCTAAACCATCATGGCAGGTATCTTTTTCGTCACTAGCATATAGGTTATGGAAGATCACTTTTTCTATTGCATTATGCATTCTAGCCTCTATACTATGATATGTTTCCATAGGGTTGATCCCATTGTGTTATGATTCTTAAAACAATTTTCACTCGCCAAATTATAAAATCATGACATGATGGTAGAGCCTTCCTTTACATGGGCTTCTTAGTTAGATCCTCACTGACATATGTTTCCCATGCTTCCAAGATTGAGTAGGCTCGACAGTCCTCTTTAGTCCTGCCATGACCTTTGTGATGAAGCTTCATTCTCCTTCTTCTTCACTATCTTTTTGGATTTATACCCTAGAGGATCCCACATGTTGATTTGTACTGTTGCATTTCATGTTGACTATTTGTACCTTTTGGTCTTAAGCCAACTTCACTTGGAATCATGTATAAGCCACTTTTTTACCATGTCTTTCTGTAAAATCAACCTTGCAATCACTTGGCCTTTTCAACTTGACACCTTATGCCCATGGAAAGAACATTCCTTTGAGTGTCATTGAACAGTGTCGTCACCTTGCATTGAGCATAGGAATGTTCCCCTCCCAAGAACTAGCACATTTGTATCTAGACACTCGTTCTTTTCGCTGTACCATAGACATTCTTTTATTCTTTTTTAGGCTTTCCAAATATCAAAAATGCAAAAAAATTGTATGTTCCAAAAAGAGCGGGAAAGGGAATCTACTTCCATAATTGATGGCAACAAGAGTTAGATGCGTCGCCCTTGAACAAATCACTCAAAGAAAGTCTTTCCTCCATCGGGATGGGCTTTAGTTTGACTTAGGAGAGCCATAACCTTGTTATTGGGTTAGTACTCCAGTTGGTTATCTCTTCCAATAATATGGAGAGTTTGTTTATGCCTCCTGCATGACAAATGTATACAAAGCTATCATATGCTGCCATACACTCACATTTGAGTTGTGCTTTTGTTCAAGGGAAGTAACTTGAGTTTTCCTTTCTGCGGTGTCCCTTGACTCATATTCAGTCCTCCATACATGGTTTGTCAGATTTATGTTCAATATCACATCAGCTATTTGGTCCTTTTCTTGTGCTGGTTGAGGGCTCCGGTGACTTCTTGCTGGCGGGTCTTCTCTTATCGACTTCGACACATTGCTCTGAGAGTAGGCTTAGAGACGCACCATGGCCCTATTTCCATCATTAACAGGTGAACTTGTGCTTAGCATTGATCAGTATCATGGGTCTTTCACTGAGTGGTTTCCCTTATGTTCAACGTCAGCTTACATCATCACACATTGGGATTCGTGCATTACCCTGGTCTCCATTTGACCCTATTGGTGGATTCCTTGCCTCTATGTCAGCTTTCATTATTGGTTGGTTCAGAGGGTTTATTTTGTACGTTAGGCACATCTTGTGTACACTGGAAACATGTTTCGTTATGGTTGCTTCATCTTTCTTCATTTGATTCCTTCCACATTATTGGCCCGAGGTTACACTCACGTTGGATTGATGTAGGATGCCTTAATACCTTCCTTCCAGCAAATCTTTTCCCATCAAATCCAACTCATTTCTCTAGGAATAATATCTAGATTCCTTTTTTAGTACCTTAGGTTTTGCAATCATTAGTGGAAGACTCCTTCGCTATCGACAATGAGAATACATCAATGTCTCTTAATTGATAGATTCTCTCAAGTATTCAACTTCAACTCATTTATTCCTACTTCTTAGATTGTACTGGGGTACCTTGATTCTCATCATTATTATCTGTGAGTTGTCTCATGTTTATTAATGGTATACCTCAATGACCAGTAATCAAATGATTTCTCACATGGTCGACTTCAACTCATTTATTCCCTTAGTGTAGAAATGTACCATGGTTGTCGGTGAAGACCTCGGGTTGCATCAACATTTCATGGTTCACTTGACAGTCCCTCCAGTTTACTACCAGTAACACCATCCACCTTATATGTTGTAGTTCATCACAACAACATCTTATATGTTGGCACCTGAGTTGCATGCAGCATGATTATTCCATTTTTTGACTTAGTATTTTTGAGGATCAACATCATTGATCAATTCTTCTATATGTGATATTGTGACATGGCCTTGATATGTACTTTTGCAGCTATGATCAGATGATACACTATGTATTTCTCAATTTCCTTTGTACTTGTATACACATTGGATCCGCTCTACACTTGATATGTGGAAATGCTTTACTATCTCTGAGCATGGGTATGCCTAACTCAAACATAAGCTTTCTTTTTGATCTCTTCGACTAGTTTGGTAGTCTGGAATCTAGTGATCTCCTCCCAAGTCCTCGCATGATTTTTTCGATACACTTAATACATTTCGTCCATCATGTACCCCTTCTGATGTCATATATTAGGGGGAATTTATTATAGCATCATTTATCACCTTTATATACTTGATTCTATGAGTCATGGCCTTGGGCAACCCTTTCCCTTCAGACTTGGTCCAATTATCAAAAACATTATTTTAAATTACATATGCGACTCTTCCCTTCTAAAAACTTGTGCACACGCTGGTTCAGCTATACCCAACCCGCATATATCATTTAAAATATGAAAAAATATAAAATCTCTATTTTTTGGGTGGGGTTTATGTGTTACACCGGAAGCCTACCTACAGGAGCCCATGGCCTAACTGTATATCAACTGAAAAAAACTATTTTTGAGGTGATATAAATACACCTCATGGGGAAGGCCTAAGTGGAGAGAAAGATAGGATATTGAAATTACATCCAATTAGTCCCTAATTAAGTCTGATTTATCCCTGTGCCTCCTGCACTCCCAGTTATAGGAAACCCTTGCTTCCTCATTCAGATGTCCATCTCCTTTATATGGCGTCCATGTGTATGGATTTGAAAGAGGATTGTTGACGCTTGGGTTGGACAGATCCAGAGGAAGGTTTCGCTTGGAGCTGTAGATGAATAAGGTTGTATTATTACACATTCTTTTGTAGTCATCAATAAACACGATATGTCATGTTCCTGATGTTATGATCTTAATGCTTTAATTCATGTTTTAATCTAACTTATTTATCATTTCATGTTTGATACCTATATTCTTATATGATCTAACAACTATATCATGAACATGCTTTGAACTACTGCTAGACTATAAGATTTTCTTGAATAAGTTGCAAGTTTTGAAGCATTGGAGGAAGCAGAGGGTTTGGACCCTACGGGAAGGACCATAAACGTAGGACCTTCAAATAATATCTCATCTTCCTACTTTAGTAGTTTAAGCATTAGGACTACTTGTTTTCTTACTTATTTTTAGTGGACACCCTTCGCTCTATTGGGGTGCACAACCCATACCCTGGGGTGTATTATTCCCGTAATAGTTATCCAAGTACATAGGAAGGTTTGGCATGAAAAGAACATCAAGGAAAAGTTTTTTCAAGAAGGGGATTGGGCTCTGCTATATGACCCTAGTTCAAGTACTTCAAAAGAAAATTAATGACAAGGTGCTTAGGCCCATAACTGATAGAGAAGTGCCATGACAATGGAGTTTTTTAAATCAGGACCATTGATGAGGAAGGTATCCCCTTTCTTATAAATGGATATAGATTGAAGGATTACATAAGACTTTTGTCCAAGGAAGAGTTCATCAACACCATTAGTAAGGAGGTGAATGTGATTGGAAGTGTCCTAACTTCCAAGTCATGACATTCTTAAATACTGTTTTTATTTTTGAAAAAAGAAACAATAATAGGTCTGGATGAAAATATCCATGAGGCATATGAAGCCAACTCTTGGGTTGAAAACCTCCTTGAGGCAGCCGAGGAGTGGAAAAAAAATAAAAATAAAAATAAAGGATCCCTGGGTGAAAACCTCCCTTGAGGTTCCTAGGGAAGATAGGCATGTTGAAAACCTCTTTTGAGGTAGTTTGTGTGTCCCTGAAAAAAAGAGAAGAAAAAAAAAAGAGAATACCATGACAGGGGACTACAACCTATCCATTAATAAATTATGTGGTTTTGCAGGTTTTGAAGACAGTTGAAAATGCAGAGCTATAGGGGCATCATGCCTAAATTCCATTCTATTTGTCCATCCATTGACTGCATATCATCTATGTCAACCATGTCCCTACCACTCTCATCCATCATCAGGGATCAAAAATCCATTTCTAGGCACTCTCTGATTTTCTACAAGATTTCCTGTAATTGCTATAGGAAGATCCTGTAGCACTACAGGATGTCCTGTAACTACTACCGGAAGATCTTGTAGCACTACAAGATGTCCTGGAATTCTACAAGAAAAGGAAATGATAAAAAAATATCATGCATGGTTTGTCCTAGGTTGCTTAGGGCCTCTTCACTTGATCCAACCACTCACACATCATCCATACATCCCTGATTCAAAAAAAAATTCACCGTGTCCCCATACCAACCCTAAGCTTTGTCTCATTCAAACAAGAGAGAAAAACTTCAAAAATAAAAATAAAAACACATAGGAAATGTCCTCCATTTCCATCATCCTCCAACTCCTACACTACTTCCCATCACTCCACTGCAAAAAAAAACCTTGAAAAGGAAGAAAAAGGGGCTGCTACAGGATCTCTTGTAGAAGCATGTGTCACTATTGCCATAAACTTAAAACCTTGTTTTTCTTCCCATCAGGAGTGAGGAGATGATACCATCATCCATGGGAACCTTTTTCTTCCAAGAAGGACTCCACAACAATAGCATAAACACCTGAGATATTAGTCAAGCATCTGCACATATGAGCAAAAATAAATAGTCAACTATACATGAGAAAAAAGAATGTACACAGGAAAAGGACAAGGAAGTACTTCCCTGAGCAGGAGCACAAAAGTCTAGCACTCCAACATACACTGATCAAGCACTAGGTAGACATAGGTATGATAACTTTTTCACTCCTCCCTAGGAATTAAATAATGAAAAATGTGTAAATTTCGAGGAAAAGTAATTTTTAGAAGTTGGAGTTGTCCAGTTAACTTGGCCACCCTCATCTCATGAACAAAAGGTGATCTATAACTCAACATGCCACGTAAAAGTGTCACATCAATTGAAATCAGTTAAGAGGTATGATCACCCAAGGTGGGCCAAGAGTCCAAATGAGAAAAACTCATACTATCAACAGCCAACAAAGCCCTCCGAGCTCTTACCACAGATAGCATAAAACATAAACTTTCTTTCATTTTTCACTCATTTCAAAATTAAGAAGGTAGGGGCAGGCTTGGGAAGCTATCAAGAGAGTCGAACCCTACTCTGTCAATCCTACAAGAGGCAACTACAGGAAACAACTACAGGAAGTGAAGGAGACTACATGAAGCTACATGAGGCATAATAATTGCTACAAGAAGCCTACAAGGGTACAAGAACGTGGCCTAGGGTCGATTTGGTCCTTAATTTTCATTATACCATGCATTATAGTAAGAAGTAAGTGGTCTCTCTATGTCAATTATTTTCATACGGATGCACTCTAAACTTCCTTAGTAATTAAAGTCATCTTGTGAATTAATAAGATTTTTGGGGCCATAAAAGTAAAGAGTTTTGTGGCTATAAAGAGTCTTAGTAATTACAGTCATAAATTAGAGTTCCACCTCTCATCTACTTTGAATTCATACTGAAGCTATCCTAGAAAAAACCCTCCTACACCTAGTTGAAAATAGAGAAGAAGATGGGAGGGGATTCAATAGGAGGGAGCCTACATACACAAGAAGAATTCACCTTCATCCCCCTGTAGTAGACATCTTCAAGAGGTGTCATTGTTTAGGTTTTTTTGACCTGCTAAAAGGATATGATATGAGATCACTTATGAGTTTTCCATAGCCCTAAACCCTCAAGAAAGAGCAAGTTCTACCACTATAGTGAGGGGATTATCCATTACTATCACTCGTAAGATGATTAGTAGGGTGACAACCCTTCCCCTTGGGGTCTAGTGGAGAAAAGAAGACAAATCTAATAGTGCCCTTGCTAAGAAGAATTTCTTCACCAATGATGAGAAACCAATTGAAGATAAAAATGGAGTCAGAAGGGAGAGCCTTCCCTATCCTTGGGATGAGGCATCCTACCACATCCTTAAGTTCATTTATTGTGAAGGAAGACTGAGTGTAGTCTATGGCTACCAATTCAGACTGTTCCAAGAACTGAGATTTCAAGTCAGATTGCCCATAGCCCAAAGACTTAGTGTGCCTTATTTTCTTCTACAGTCCATCATGGACATGAGACAAAAGGTGAAAGAGGGAAAGAAACATCAGTTAGCACATCATGGTCTCATCAAGCTAATAGTGGAGGATGATTTGAGCAAATTAAGGTTTCATGTCCTCTGGTCCACATTTAGAGACATGGACAGAGAAACCTTCATTGATACCCAAGTCCTTGCATTTGGTGAGAACCTAGCCTCAAGTGTTGAAGAAGAGGAAGGAGAAGAAGATGAATGAGAAAAATAAGTAGAAGATGGAGGAAAGGAAGAGGCAAAGAAAATATAGGATGAAACATAGAAAGAGGAAGAAGTGGAGGAAGAACAAAAGGAAGAGGAAGAAGAGATGTCTCTAGAGCAACAAAGGTTGTCTCATGAACCCACTAAAAAGGAGGCAGCTTTTACCTTGGCTGCCTTGAACACACCCATCAAATCCAAGAAGAAAAGGAAGAGGTAAACTCCCCTCTATTTTAAAACAAGGAAAAGCACTAAGATTAGACAAGGGAAGCCTCAAACGCCCACAAAGACCCCTATTCTGATTGAAGAATCACCCAACAAGAGAGAGGAGATGGAACATATTGCAAGGAAGGTTGAGGAAGCCACATCTCCTGGAGCCATCTCAAATACTCCCATAACCTATGTAAGGAAGTCCGTCTCTAGGGAAGCCTCCTCTAAGCAGCCTAAGGCACCTGTCACACTACAACAGAAAGGAAAAGGCTTGCTATAGGAAACATAGAAAGCTCTACAAGAAACACAGGCAGTGCTACAGGAAAGACATAAAATGCTACAAGAGTATAAATAGGGGTAGAAAAAAGGCAAATATGAAAAAAAATGGGTGCAGGAGGGGGCAACTTCTCCAAGAAAATTTGAGAGATATTTTCCAGAACTTTAGGAGCCTAATCCACAACCCAATTTGGTCTCCTATTACAAGTTCATTGAAGGAGGCAGAGTGATCCCACATAAATTTGCAGTCCCTCTCTTGTTTGAGCTTGAAGCAGAAAGAAGAAGGATACATAGGTGGATGCAAATTGCCAAAGCTAAGAAAGTGGAATATGTGGGCCTTATGGAAAAAAAACTATAGAAATGTGCAAAGAGTTGAGTGAGTTTAGGGATAAAGAATACACCATGAGAACACAACTACATGCATAAAACAAATGGTTGAGGAAGAAATTACAAGAGAAAGAGACTCAATTGGCCACAATGGAAAGCCTCTCCATGGACGCACTTTAATGCAGACTTCCATCTGAATCCTATTATTTTTTCCTAAAAGACCAATGGATGTAGTTCTAGATCAAGACATTAGCAGAGAATGGTTCCATGCCATTCTAGGACTATAAACAGTTCGTTGAGTTTTGTAACAAAAGTGGCATGGAAGATAGAGCCAAATTGGCAGAGTTCTACCTACACAACCTCACCCTAACTGACATGAATGTTTGGGACTCAAATGAAAAATTGGGAGACTTGAAGTTGATGGCCCTTGCATCATGGATAAGGTATGAGGAAGAAAGGGTCGAGGAGGTGAAAAGAGTATTGATAAAGGAACAAAATGAACCACTCTACAATAGGGGAGAGCAGATAAGTTCAATAGTTGTCATCAACAATAACAACATCATTTCCAATGATGCTAAGTTGGCACATGGATACCTTGCCATCCAAGAAAAAACCATATGTCACTTTGAGGACACTCTCAACATGTTGGAGATAGAGAGCCAGAAAGAATTTCAGAGAAGGTGGAATTCCCTTCCACACAGTCTCCAGATTAGGGACTATCAAACTCCTGAGAGATTGCAAAATGCATTGGTCATAACACTTCTATACAAGAGGGCTATTCAAAGATTTAAGATCAACTAGATTTGACTGAAGCTCAGTCCACCTTTGTTGTTTGGTTTACAGGAAGGAAGAAGAGGAAATGAAGCAGTGGGAAGAGAAAGAGAAAAATGCAGGCTTCTACCCTAGGAAGAGACACCATCTATAGAAGCTTGGGGTGTCAGAGAGGCCACCAGGGCCACGAAGGACATGGATATAGATGACTAGGTTGATCAGAGGATAAGAAACAATTTTAGTAGGGGTATGTTGATGAGGGTCATCAATAGGTAAAATATATGGTTCACAATTCCTTTCTCCAACTTATTAAATTGTCTCACATTTAACCACAGATTTTGTTATATTGTCCTTAATGTGAGGAGTAAATATGTGATACTATGTCATTTGTCCTAATGTGTGTTAAATGTAGGAATTGGAGCAAGTTTGAGTTGATTTGGTTGCAGGAAATTAGAGTATACAAGAAAGAGAGATTCTAGGAGGTGGTCTCCCTCCTTAACTCCTCCAATCAGTCGAAGACCTCCCACTCCATCTCATCAGCTTGGTTTCACTAGCAGCCAAGCAGACTAAGATCATTGGAAACTAAGCTAGCTCAAGTGAAGGAAGCGTTAGACCTACCTATACTCGAGTTAGGGAGCCAAGTATACCTATTTTATAGGGAGTTGTGGGTAGCTCCGTTTTTGTATAAATAAGAAAGCTAGGGGAGTCATTAGGATTCAAAGTTTTGATAGACAAAGAGGCGAGTTTAGCTGCAACACATCTTACTATAATGTTATGATGTATTTGACACTTTTTGAATAATAATGAGAAAGTTTGTCTTGATCCAGCACAGAGTTGACTCAGAGGGCTAAATATATTGGGTTGGGGCCCAACCCTAGCAGCAGAAGATCCTCTCTTGTATATGTATTCTTAGGCTAGAATGTTAGGGAGTTGCTGCAATTTATTCATATCCCTTTTAACTTAAAGTATTAATTAAGTTGTTGGTTTATTCATGCTTCCATTAGCTTAAAGGATAAATTAGTTGTTACAGTCCAATAGATTAAAATACATCAAAATTCTTGTGATAGTGATCCCTATCTCATCTCCCTCATGGGATCATGATTAGAGGACCCCACTCTCACAGCCCAAAAATAGTGTTTGACTTTCTTTTTTTTCATTTTCTAGATTAAGTTTCAATCTTAGTTAGATAGTTGTTTATTATTTCTTGGAAATATCTATAGCTGTTGTTTTTCTTCTTAATATTGTTGTATCTTAGAAGGTAGTTCCTTTCATAGACCCAGTTCTTAGCAATATTTAGATCATTTTTTCCAAATTCAATTCATCTTTTCCACATTGACATGTAATGATTTGCAAATGAAAAGAGAAACAAGTGTAATTGTAGGGTTGTTGATCTATAGGAAGGGACTCCTCTAACCAACTCCATCTAGGTCTTATCCACCTTATGGTTGTTCATGCCAACCCATATTCTGAACCTCTATCTTTCAGCCATCGTGAGCAAGTTGTCTTAGTCAAATCTGACCTTCTTGGAATGTTGGGCTTGGCCAACAGTGATGATCACCTTCCTCACACATTCACCATTGTCATACACCCTTCCAACAGTTCATGTCACCTTCCTTTTCCTCCAAAATCTCTCAGCCAACTTCATGTAGCAACTTAGGGTATCATGTAGCAGTTTACGACATCCTGTAGCAACATCCTATAGAAAACCTGTAGCAACCTATTTTGACCTGCAATGATAGCCTAGTCTAGTGTAGGAGTAGTTTAACCCCTCAGCTTGGAATCCATGACCAGAAGTGCCACCTAGACTAGTCCTTTCATTCCTTTCCATCCTGCAAGATCAGATAGCATTAGCCTTTTATTTCTAAAATTAGCAATTAAAACTTTATCTATTCTACAAGTGTGAATGAGATAGTTAATGCATGCATGTTTGAATTATGAAATGGTAGAGTAATATTATATTTTCAAGCAATCCTGATAGTTAGGTGATCAAGTGCAAGATTAGCATCATTTCCTTTATGCAAGTGATTTGTGTCATTTCATAGCTAGATGATTTGTGTCAATTCATAACATTTACAAGCCGACAAATTTCATTTCCTAAGATGACAAGCATTTACTTTCTCTGCACTAGAACTAGCCTTTACATTCTTCTTTTAGTAATCAGACTCCTTTTAGTTCAATAGAGGAATGGTTTGGAACCCTAATGGTCAAGTAACCCAGTTGAGAGTGACATGAGTAGAATGATGCATATGTTGTGTAAATAGCATTGTCACCTCCAAGTTTGTACAAAACCTCGAGTTGATAAAGTAAAGATGGTAATAGGCTCGTCAACTATGTTTAGCCATCATTGTCAAACTTGCAAGATTAACAATATTGACATACTAGGTTCATGGAGGCTTCCACAATAAAAAAAATTTAAGTAATGAACCACTATATGGACCTATGAAAATTTGTTAGGTATTTCAATTTTAGCTATCTATCATTTTCTAGGAAGGTGGTCTGGATAGTGAATGTGTTTAGAAATTGATCATACTACTTGAACTCTCTAATAAACAATGATCTCATGGTGTAACCTATAGTCGTTTTTCAAGGATTTTCGAGCACCAGGTACAAAAAATCATAACAGTATATAAACACGATAAAACTATTGATATGTTCAATGGTTTCCAAGTGCCAAGAACCAGTAGTTTGAATTATGCAACATTGTTCAATAATTGTTTCTACACTTTTCAATTTACAAACAAACTTAAAAGTAAAAAATCTAGTTAACAATATAATTAGTCAAATAGGTAATTGATTTGCAGGTTCCTCTTGTGAATAGCCTAGTTACACAGATTCCATCAAGTAATAAAAGTAATTTTTTTATAGAAATTAAATATGATTCACAAACCAATAATCGTGCACCCATGGTGTGAAGCATGGAAGCATGAAGCTAATGGCTACCTTGTTGATGATAGTGATCTATGAAATAAGACATTGAGGGTGTTATAGTGTTTTCTTCCCAAAGGTGTACAAAAAGAAATCACCTAAGACTGTGGATGACAAAGAGTCACAACAATATAAATGGCTGCTGCTAAACATTGTAGATTTGCAACAAATGATAGAAACAAAACCTTCGAAAGTCCTGATCTATGCCACAATCATAGTTAAACAACAAAATGAAATAGTAATAAATGCAGGTAAATCCAATAATCCAATGGAAACCAGATATACAAAGAATATATTTTATTAGATAACACCTGTGAAGGGAATAAATAGATGTTACCAGTCCCCCTCTATGGGATGGGTTCTTGGCTATCCTCAAGCGTCTTCATATTTTATAGAGTCCCTCTCCTCTATAATGTGTAAACCCAACAAATAAAATGTTTGAGCTCAATGGGAACTCAAATGGAAAGAAAAATGGTGTGCGACAATGATAATAATCAGAGTTACAACAGTGGGTGCAACAATGAAAATAATCAAAAGTGAATAATGAATGGAAAACCCTTCTATTTATAACAAAATATTGAGTTATTCTGAAATAATGAGCAATAATAAAATATTATTAACCCCATTCTTGGAATAACCACTTGAAATATTTTATTATATTTGGTCAGGAGGGAAAAAGTATTTGAACTTTTATTTAGAAATAATAAATAAATAAATGATTTATTTATCATCTCAAGAAATATGGTTAAGGGATAATAAAAAAATAATGATTTATTTAATTATTCCTGAGCGATTTAGTCAAACTTGACAAGGAATAATAATTAATTAGTGATTAATTAATTATTCCTAGAGAAAAATAAGATAATTAATAATTTATTTGTTTCTTTTTCATAACTGGGTCAAATATGACAAGGAATATTAATTAATCAATGGTTTAATTAATTATTCCTAGAAGAAAATTGAATAAATGGTGATCTATTTAAATATTCTTCATGGGTTTAATTATAAATTACTTTAAAAATGCGGTTTATTAAGTAATTTCTCATAGTGAAAGCAATTTTACTATGCTAAAATTGGCCTTACATGGTGTACTTCGATCCATCTAATAAATTAGGCTAGATGATCAATTTTTTGGTGATAACAAATTCCCCCCAACGTACGAGTGTTAGGAGAAAAATGTATGACCAAAGTATGTTGTAAAGACATAATCACTAGACAACAAAGTGGAGAGAGAGAAAGAGAGAGGGACCAATAGAGTTGAAGCGAAAGAGGATAGGTATAGGTGGGGTGAGACTAATGCAAGTCTCATTTTATGTTGTGGCACTGGATCTCAGTGAGGTGGGGAGGCATACCTATACCCACTGAGATAACTCAGTACGAAAATAATGATGCACCCATAAACATAAAACTAAGCAATGAAGTACATGCTGAATGGTACATGACATGCTGGCATAACTGAGCCAAAAATAATACAATGTGTCCCATATACATAATGCACCTGGAAAAAACATGAGCGAGGACTGAATAGAATATCTGAGTACATGAGATATAATGGCCCTTCCCTCAAAAAATGGGTGGGAGGGAGGGTAGAACAACTAAAGAAGTCTTGCTGAATAGTGGGGGGCTCTGCAAAACTGAATGGATCATCTGAAGGAGATGTTCATGCTATGAACATTGCAAGCAGTAGGAATCGAACCCATCAAATCTGTAGAACTGCATCTGAGGTTGTAACATAATATGAAGGAATCCAGGCATGTGGGAGGATACCTGAAGGAAACCCCCTCATCAGGTCTAAAACATCTCACACACACCCGGGAATCACTTCTATAATCTGCTGCATCACTGGACCATCAAGTGTATGAATCACGAGCATGAAATAACCAAGTCAAAGGGAAATGATGATTCCCTTTGCTTGATTTGAGGCACCGAACGAGAGTGGAAGCTGGAACCAAGATACATCACCCTCTTGGTCATTCTTATGGAATAAATGTGTTGATATCGACATAATAGGGCCCGCCATAGATGAGGTGATGAGGATCCTCAACCAAGGCATGAGGGAAAATAGTAATTTGATTGATGGACTGAAACTATGGAAAATGGGGAAAATGGGACTGAGGAACAAACAAACGACTTCCCTTATCAGAGCATAAAGTGCATGGTTGACATGGCAGCGACTGACTCGACTCCGGAGGGGATGGGGGACAATATGAATTGAGGCCAAAATGGGCAACACAAGATGAACAATATGAAAATAGGGGTGGAATACCATGACATAATATAATGGGACATGAAACAGACTCCATGGATGCAAAAGTTACTCATCACGGATGCTCTGAACAAGGGTGACTCGATGATGCTGCCACATAGAAAAGGCCTAGTGGAGACCATGAAAGCATGAGTAAATAATGGTTTCCCATGACAAGAATCAACACATGAGACGAAAAGTATCAAGGGAAGGTGGTCCCTAAGGTACAATTGTCGCATATGAAGAAATTCTATTTTGAGAGGTGACGAAGTGACCCTTCTTGGAAAAATGGCTTCCGAGTGAAGTGTCAAATCATCAAAAACTGAGAAAGACTCATTATATTAATCAATGGGAGATTTCCAATAGTGCTGGTGGGTTTTCAAACTGAGCTATGGTTTGGTTACTATGGGTGACAAAAAAAATGTGTATTTTTCTATAAAATGATGTTTTCCTTCCAATTTGAATTAATTTACTAAGTGAGCCATGGTGAATTTGGAGAGGAGGATAAAGCCCTAAATCTTGTGGAGATCGCATAATACAAATTGACCATTGGAATAGGGATATGCAACTTTCAGGAAAGTGGACTTAATTATTTAAAGATGGCCTTAAAGCCTCTTGGAATGATGGATCCTGGTGAAGAATTAAGGGAAGAGGAAAATGAGAATGAACTACTAGAGAAGGTCTAGAATCATCCTCACTTGCTAATTCAAACATGGGGACTATTTGGTCATAGAGTAGAATATTTGATGATATGGTATCAAACTTCTACGATATGTGATGTGAATATGGCTCGTCGAAGAGGTTGGTAGGAAACATTATCTAAGGAATGGGAGGATAATCGACCATACCTAGATCTAGTGGGATCTAGGCCGAGACTTATGTTAATAATTTGAGAATATAACCAGGGGAAAACCATAATGCTCCCAAGCATGGGATATTTCCCTCAAACATATGTGATGGAGGGGAGTGATCTAGTATGCAAAGGTGGGAATCATGCCCCCTAGCAGGAGGAGTTTGTGGAGTGCCATTGTGTTTCAAGTGCTCGAAAAATGGATTTGCACATCTCGGACCAACTTGGCATGAGATCCTCCAAAGGATGATAAGGATATGTAGTGGCCTATGTGCCCCCTACTATGCTATGGGCGTACTGGATGTATTTAGAGTGGTGGACTCCAAACATTTATATGTTTTATGTGATACATAATATGATTTTGCATTTTATATGACGATGATGGTTCACCATGTGTTGTGTTTTATGGTTGTCTTCTGTGGTATACATGTGATAAATTCTGTTATGAAACCAACTCACAAAAAGATAGAAAAGATAGATGAACGCCTTAGAAATAAGCCTCTTCGAGGGGGCA
>APFE030063912.1:628594-691352 GCA_000404065.3 Pinus taeda
TTCCTCCATGAAAATTGACCACGTAACAAGTGTTTACGAGACACAAAGCCCTTTATACCAAAAATTGATCTTGTTCTAAATATGAAGATGCAATACATACCTTTTGTAATAGTGGTACACCAGGTAGATCAAAATATTTCTCCATCTGTAGTATCCAATTTACCAGATCCTTGCCATCAAACTTCCTCATCTCACTTTTTCTTGATTTTAGGAGCTCAATCTTGAAATGACTGTAACTTTGTACTTTCAGATATTTAAGTTCTGAAATTGTGACCTGCAGTAGCCCTCTCCGTCCTATTTCCAATGCCACCAGTCTGATTGAATTTAGATTCTCCAAGAAAGGGCTATGCACAATCTCCCAAGATGACCTGATTATATACATTTTCAAAAGAGCGAACTTGTATGAAGTGCCACGTGTCACTGTTTTGACCTTAGGATCTGAACACTATATACAAGAAACTATAGTCCTTCCTCTTTCAATAACTTCTTACGAAATTTCAATCTAATGCTCAAAGCAAAAGTTAGGACTATTTTCCCCTGGTCACCAGTTTGGAATGTAATTCTGGAGTCTGTAAAAATTCCAACTTCCTCAGATCATATCTCTGTAAATATAGCGCGAAAAGCTCTGAATTTTGGACCCGAGGTTCAGAATGATTTTGGCCCAAATGGGGTTTTTTTGGTTAGTATCTAAAACGTCGTAGGAAAAAAGTATAGTGCAAATGCTACGATGACCTGTTTAGAGCAACGAAACCCTAAAATCCAAAGTTCTAATACTAAATGTTATGAAACCATCTTACAAAAAGATAGAAAAGAGAGATAAATTCCTTAGAATTCAGCGTCTTTGAGGGGGCAACCTCATTTACATTACACAAATGAACAATTCTTCGATGATACAAATGACAAGACCTCCTTTCTATATATAGGAGTCTAAGGGGTCATAATATAATGAGAGCCGACATAACAATAATAATGTAAGGGCACAATAATAACAATAGTGGGCTTCTATGGGGCACAATAGTAACAATATGGGGACTACATGGGTACAATAATATAATGAGGGGGTTGTACTAATAACAATAAGGGGTTACACTAGTAGTATAGGGGCCTAACAAATTCCAATCTAGAATATTATTTGCAATGGTATCTACATAGTTATTTTGGCCTCTAGGAACATGACTGAAAGTAATGGTTTCAAATTCACGTACCAACAAGTTAACTCGTAGGTATTTTATATATAGAACTTGGTTATGTACATGATACACACCATTCAATTGCATGACAAGTAGCAAGGAATCTAAACAAACATGAAGATGAAGGATGCGATGAGCGAGGGCATCGACAACAAACCTATCACTGCATCATATTTGGTATGGTTATTGGTGGCAGATCCAATGCACACGCCGTTCGAAATTACTAACATATGAAAGGGGGTAAAAATGGCCAGCCTACCAAGGTTAGATTCCTAGAGAAGTGACTTGCATCGTTGGCGTGACCGATATACAGTGCGGATGATGAATCCATCTGAAAGGTGCAAAAGACAACGGATGAGATCATGCAACCTACCTAACTTCATGACATAAATAAAGACACACAAATCAAAGGAATATGCTATGAGAAAAAATCCTTGAGGTAGAGTGCATTGGGATAATTAAGAAGGAAATTCTCTTCAAAATGCTCCAAAAAATATGCCCCCTTACCTAAGTGAAAGGGTAATCCGGGGTAGGCATAGCTTCGATGATGTCCTTATCAGAATGGAAGATGGGCAGGCGGGAGGAAGACTGACTACATGATGCAGTGGTGGTACTTGGTGCATCAACATGAGAGAGAAGGTTCACATACGCATCATTGGGAATGGTAGATGACAAGGTAGTAGATGGAGGATCTACAAATGTTGAGACGTGGGATTCTATCAAAAGAGGTTCGACAGGAGCATGTGTAGAAACCTTAGAAATGTTTTCCTATGAGGAACTCAAGGATGACAACAGGTAAAGGATATGGCTCATCGAGTCCGTCATCTCGACATCGGGCAGAGTGATCACGATGGTGGGACCAGAGTACCCCTATTCTAGTTTACTAGTGTTACTAGAATCCATGGGTAGAGGAGTAGGCAAGGAAAATGTTAAGGATGGAAAACTCTAAAAACATTAGCGAATATAACTATTCCATAATATGCAAACCATAAAATGTTTATTGATATATTTTTAAAATTATTCAAATTTATAATGATTTTATATATAGTCTCTATATAATGTTGGCGATTTTTAAGGTAAAATAATTTTATATTCTAAAATTTGGGTGAATCATCTTTTATAAAATTGGAAATTGGCGAATCATTTTTGTGGAAAAACCATGGAAAATTAGCCCACTGGGCGAACATTAGCCCCTAAAAATTTCCATGGGAGTAGGTGATCCACTATGAGTGGTCTTGTATTGTCGAAGTGCCTCAAGGCAATCACAAAATTCATCGAGACGAGGGAGATAATGGGAATAGTGACCATGATGATCGCAGAAGGCACAAGGGTGATTTGCCTGTAATGTTCTGAGTTTCTTGGTTGGACCTGGTAAGTTAACATGGACCTCAGGGATATTTGACTTAAAGAACATTTCATGAACCAAAGGTTTGAGATGAGGGAGTTTAGGACAATTATTGGTGGCGTGCCCAACAACTTTACACAAAGCACACAGAAGTGATGGATTTGGGGCCTTGGGGGCTGGAGGAGCTTGGGGAGCCTTGTCCTTAGGTTCTTTCCTCTTAGCTTTGCCCCACTGTCTAGATTTTTTCACAATAGGAGTGGGTTCCTATTGAGGTTGGGATGGAACTGAAGTAGCAGCACAGATCAAAGCATGCTAAGGTCTTAGCTGACCAGGTAGAGTGTTTGCAGGGGGATCAATGTACCATACTAGAATCCCCAAAGTCATATTAGGGAGGACCATCAAAACCATGAAAAGGACATAAAATATTCCCAGAGGAGGAAACAAGAAAGGTATCTGGCCTGCAGGGTAATGTCCCAGCGGAACAACTCCTGGATAGCTGGGACCTGGAGGAACAGTTCCTAGTGGGAACATAAGAGAGGCACCCACAAATGGAGGAGGTCCTGGGGGGTGGATCCAAATGGATCAGCTGAGAGGGTAATAATAGGGTGCTGAGGAGATGGCTTTTGATCAGATGTAGCAAAATGCTTGAGAGCATCCCATGACACTTGTAACATGCAAACACTCAAAGAGCTAGGATTAGATATGAGAGGGAGAGGAACATGGAAAGCACCCAACAATGAGGAATGTTTATAGACTTTGAGTGAAAAATTGGTGAGAGGAGTTGAACTACTTATCTGACATTGACGAGATAATGAACTTAGGGGAGGTCACCAATGCTGATTCGTATTAAGTCAACTGATCGATGGTGACGATATTCCATTCATGGGGGAAGCACATCTTGCGGAAAACCGTAGATGCAACCACTGACATGGCATAAGTATAACTACGACCCAAGAGAATGTTTTAACCTAAAGGGGCATCAATAAATTCAATGTCTACATGGACGGTCTTGCCTGCAAGAGTCAAGGGACAATTGCGATACATGCTAAGAGGCTGGGAGGAGTGACCGTCCCAAGCACGCAAAGTGATGGTGGATGGGGACCACTCAGGTGATCTAAGTTTTTTCCAAACTATAGTAGACATCACACAAGTGGATGCACCTTCATCAATAATGCATTGGGAGATGATGGCATTACGGACTTGGAGAGGTATTTGGAAAGCAACAGATGAAGGTAATGAGGGATGTTATGATGTATCAACTGGGAAGACAATCAAATGATCGTCGAAAGGATCTACTGCACCCAAAGTAGTTATTAGAGCTTTGTTTTGAGATGGGCACAACTGGAGTACCTCCAGTGTTGACATGGTGGCAGGTGATTGCGTCAAGTTTTCTACTATACTGTATGTATGGGAAGCTTGGTTAGAAGCCTCAACTTTAGGCTGAGGGATTTGCAATGGACCATTTGGTTTCGTACGAGGCTTAGTAGATGCTTTGGTTTTAGACTCAGTGGTGGAAAAAGTCGATGGCTGGTCATATTGACGCGACCGAGTTTGCAGGTTGATATCGAAAGTATTAACCTCATCAGAATTCATCATGAGGACCTGGTAGTCATCATGACCAGAAGGTTGGGGAGATGGGTTGCTTGACCTAGCTGAGTTTGAGCAGCAACAAATCCTTGCTGGGGGAAATTATTTGTAAGCACTACCAGTTGAGATAGCGTAGGATTCTGAGGCAATTGCTGGATGGGTGGTTGACCTCTAGGAGATGCTTGAGCTTCCGACATTTGGTGCATCTAGGGTAAGAGAGGACACCGATGCATATAATGGCCATGTATGCTACAACATGTACAAGGATTGTTCATACAAATAACCTTGTTCTACTTGGGCTGACTGCCATGTTGCTGGTTGTTGGTGTTAGGTTGGTTCCACTGGGGTTCACTAGGTTGATTACCTTTATTACCCTTGTTACCCTTGTTACCTTTCTTATTATTCTTTTTCTTCAAATTTGGGGAATTGGTCGCACTCTGCTGCTCAAACACTTGATGCTGAGGGCATGGTGGTTTTTGGAGCTGAGGGTGTATGGGAGGATATGATGCTAATGCTTGAGGAGCTAGAGCGCTTGGCTATGCATAGGGATAAGATGGTGGAGGAGAAATGGTTTGGTAGAAAGGTTGAGCATTGGATGACCCTGAAAACATGTTTCTAGTAGGAGGGGCATCAGTGTTGTAGGAATTGGTGCTCCCCTATGGATAGCCATAACTTTGCTGAGTATATGGCGAAGGATTTGAAAGGGTTCCAATGATACCGTTGGTGGTGTGAGATTCCCTCGGTGCATTGGCACCTCCAAGATAGGGGAGGTCTAGAATGAAAATATAGACATAACCGGATTGTGCATAAATCAGGTCATATCTTAGAGCAGTTTGGAGAGCTTCTTCCTCTATCTAAGGAAAATGGGACATAACATCTTTGCCAATTGGTGATAAAAGGATCCTAAGAAACCAATCAAGATAGACACGGTCTTCAAAGGGTGGGGCACAACATGTGCTCTTCCTTCTACGCCACTCGTAAACATGATCGAAAAGACGAGTGGCGGAGGACTGACGGAATGAGGTCAAGAGCTCCATACCAATGTTGTATTAGAGAGGTAACTGAAACTATGAGAGGAAATCTTTAGAAAACATCACAAAAATGGAATGAGATGTGGTGGGTTGGTCTACATACCATTTTACAGCATCTCTAGTGAGCGTGCGTTGGAAAAACTGAAGATGAATGGAGTCATCAGTAATGGAATTGGATGAAAACCACATGTGGAAGGAGCGGACATGATTGGTAGGGTCCTATCTAGAATTACCGTCGAAATTTAGGATGTCGTAGGGAATCTTAGTTGGCATAGAAGGCCAACCAACATTGTGGTGTATAGGGTCATTTATCAACTGGCTAAAATCCGAGAGACTTAACCCAGCCATAAAAGGGAGAATGGGAGCTGCCGGAACGTTTCCTGAGACGTTTCCGCTAGATGTGACCACCGGGGTAGAACCAGAGCCAACACTAGGTTGGGTTCCTGCACTAGTTGTGGGTCCAGACATGGTGATGATATGTGGTGAAGGAGGCTCGAAATCAAATGAGGAATCGGGTGAACTAGAAGAAGATTCAACATGGGGACTTAGGGGACTATGAACTCAGAGCTCGTGGGGAGGAGTAATATGCCCAAGTGGAAACTGGGGATAAAAAGGCCTAAGAGTCTCCGTGACAAACAACTTGGTGGCACAATGGTGGTAAGACACAAGTGACACATAAATGGTGAAGGGAGATCAACAATATGCTTTTGTATTTGTGTGGGGATGTAAATTAATTATGTTAAGCTTTGGATTGGTAATGTAAATCAAGCGCCCTTTGCTTAAGATGTGCTTGTGTGTTTATTAATTAAGCCCAAATCATGTTTGAAAAAACAAATTGTTGAAAAGAAATTGGAATTGAAAACATAAAATGAACAACAAATCAATTAACTAAACCCCACCCAAACTAGGTTTGCAATCATTGTGCTTGTTGGTGGCGAAATCAATTGAGAGCACACTAAAACGTTCAACAGATCTAAGTGTCAGTGTGACTAGGACCAAATGACACTAGGTTACTAGAAAGTGGTGCAACAACAACAAAAAACTAGAGAGGAAGATCGCTGGAAAAAGATAGGGATATGGGTGTAAAACCTAGGGCAACCAATGGGCACGTAAGGCCAATAACGAAACAAGTTTTAAGATGAAGCTTTGGATGGAAACAACCTATATTTGAAGATCTAAAATAGAAGGGTACAAATATGGAAAATATGGTTGAAAGGGCTACAATAACTCAGACTTCTTACTCGGCTAAACTCTTCCTATAAAGGTGGAAGCATACTAGAATCCCTAAGGGGCTAAATTCCACTTTGATGAGTAAATCATAGTAGATCAAGGCCTAAGCAGGATAGGAAAGTGGTCAACCAACCCAAGAGACATCTCTCGACAAAAACTAGAAACAAATTTGACAAAATCCTAGAAACCCTAAAAATCATAGGTACTGACTTGATTTCAAGGGGATCACACTTTTTGGGTTGAAAGGTGCATTTTGGACCTCCAGATCGCACTTTTTGGGTAGAAAAGTGTGATTTATTCTACTTGATTCCCGGTTGGTAAGTCTCAGAAAAATTTGTCGTCTTTGTTGCGACTTGTGCCTGTGACATGCGGAAAAGACTAGAAAACTTCTAGAAGTTAGAAATTTTACAGATCTAGGGCTAAAAATCTAGTAAATAACATTAAGAGACTGAAAAAAGAAGAAACCTTAAGCTGAAAACTAAAGGTCACCCATGCTTTTGGATTTGAAGTAAAAAAGCCGGCGGAGTCGCCAATTTAGTTATAGTGTTTTCTTTTCAAAGGTGTACGAAAAGAAATCACCTCAGATCATGGATGACAAACAGTTTCAACAATATAAATCGTTGTTAAACATTGTAGATCTACAACAAATCATAGAAGCAAAACCTACCAAAGTTGTGATCTATGCTACAATCGTAGTTAAACAATAAAATGAAATAGTAATAAATGTGGGTAACTCCAATAATCCAATGGAAACCAAATATACAAATAATAGATTTCATTAAATAACACCTGTGAAGGAAACACATAAATTTTACCAGTCCCTCTTTATGGGATGGATTCTTGGCTATCCTCAAACATTGTCAACTTTTGTAGAGTCTCTCTTATATGTAATGTGTAAACCCAACAAATAAAATGTTTGATCTCAATGAGAACTCAAATGGAAAGAAAAATGGTGTGCGACAGTGATAATAATCAGAGTTACAATAGTGAGTGAAACAATGAAAATAATCAAAAGTGAATAATGAAATGAAAACCCTTCTATTTATAACAAAATACTGAGTTATCCTCGAATAATGAACAATAATGAAATATTATTAACCCCATTCCTGGAATAATCACTTGGAATATTTTATTATATTTGGTTAGGAGGGAAAAGTATTTAAACTTTTATTTAGAAATAATAAATAAATAAATGATTTATTTATCATCTCAAGAAACATGGTTAAGGGATAATAAACAAATAATGATTTATTTAATTATTCCTGAGAGATTTAGTCAAACTTGACAAGGAATAATAACTAATTAGTGATTAATTAATTATTCCTAGAGAAAAATAAGATAATTAATAATCTATTTGTTTATTTTTCATAACTGGGTCAAATATGACAAGGAATATTAATTAATCAATAGTTTATTTAATTATTCCTAGAAGAAAATTAAATGCATAGTGATTTATTTTATTATTCTTCATAGGCTTAATTATAAATTGCTTAAAAAATGTGGTTTATTAAGTAATTTCTCACAGTGAAAGCAATTTTACTATGGTAAAATTGGCCTTACATGGTGTACTTCGATCCATCTAGTAAATTAGGCTAGATGATAAATTTTTTGGTGATAATAGAGGGTTTCAGCTATGTGCTCCCATTTATAGGTAAAATTGGCAGCCTTCAATGAAATATTGCCTCTCCTTGGACTAAACACTTCTTCCATAATGTCTTCCTTGCACAAAATAAGTCAAACTCGACAAATCAAAGTATGGATAGGCATTAGAGCTACCACATAAATGTCGATGGTGTTGGATCATATCTAAAATAAATAGAGAACATGCTATTGTGATCTTAAATCCCTGCATCAAATGCTACAAGGGTATCTGTGTCGAAGCATCTATTTTCAATCCAGTAACCTAGGGTCGACGAATTGACCTTCTACCCAATATGGTAGAGTTGTATAGAATTTTTATTTGGCCATAGAGAAGGATGAAGCAACCAACCTACATATGTGGCTTATTTTGTTCCAAACCAATCTATTTACCTCCTTGGATGGAGTTTATAACATGGAACCAAATGAAAAAGGTGAAGGCATCAATTTAGAGCACCTTGAATAGTTTGACCTAGTGCTGACATCTTATGTGGGTATTCCATGCTCCTCATCAAAGGCCTTCAAAAGAAATCCTAGTTGATCATTATAGCTATTCACATCATGGAAATAATGAGACCACATATTGTGGGATGTGAAAGTTGAGAGGTGTTTCTTATCATGTATAAGGCCAAATTACTTTGCACACAACAATTAGTAATTTGATCCATAACCATGCCATCTCTTGGTCTCTCTCTTAGTCTTCCATCAATATCTGTTGAAAAAAAAACTCAAATTGATCCTCTCTGTCTTTTCATCTACTCATTAGAGGAAATAACCTAAAAGTGGCCTCTTTAGGAAAAATAGTAAAATAATAGTTTAAATAATAAATAAGGGTTATGAATTTTGGAGGGAAAATAAGAAAACTACTTTTTTCAATGTCTTTTTGGCTTATATCCTTATAGGTTTACTCAAATTTAAAGTGTATACACTTGTTGTATGTGGAATTAAATTCTACATCCAACAAGTACCCATTATGGATACTTTTGAGAAGACCCACATTGATAAAAATTGAAGATATATTAAAAAAGTGTGTTAAATTTAACACCCTTTTTTAATGTATCTTCAATTTTTATCAATGTGGGTCTTCTCAGAAGTATGCATAATGGGTACTCCTTGGATGTGGAATTTAATTCCTCTTCCAACGAGTGTTTACACTTGAAATTTGAGTAAATCTATAAGGAAATAAGCCAAAAATACAATTAAAAAGAGTAGTTTTTTAATATTCCCCCCAAAATATTTACATGTACCTCTTTTTGAATTTAAAGGATTTTGATTGATTTACATATTATGTACATGAAAACTTCATGGGCACTTTTAGGCTGAAACTTCCTCTAATGAATTGATGTTGCACACAATCACGACCACATTGAGCATAATTAAAGAGAAAATCATATAGAGCATACAATGGCCTCCTTTCAACCTTGCTATTATAATGAATTAATGAAAACAAGCATAACATAATGTCTTGAAGATATCTCTGAGGATTGGAGAAATAAATCTGAATCACCACACAAAAAGAGCTCCCATATACAAAGCAGTGAAAATAATACGTTATTTATGGCTTCTCCTCACAATCACACTGAACAAGACACACTAAAAAATATATAATTCAACGTAGCAACAATTAAAAATCACTCTCACACACTAACTTCCCTATGTACAAAAAATCAATTTAATCCTCAAATATCTTCCATATTCTTGGACCCTCCCTTGATGGAGTTAGGGCCATACGGTCTCTGATCCGAACATAGAAATTTGAGGAGAAATCATAGTTGACATAATACACATAAAAGCTATTCGTATATTACCAATTCAAAACAAAAATACATCCCACATATATAGTGCTCATGATATCCAACAAATTCCAAACTAGGAGATTATTATTGAGAAACTCTCTCAACAAGATTATCCTATATTAGAATCTCTTGAATCTCCTATGCCCTATAATTCTATTATGTATTTTGATTTCAGGAGAGTAATATATGAACAATTTTTGTGTCTATTCTATGCACTATGTCTCCAATTTCAAATTCTTTGTCAAGCAAAACTCACTCATTGTAATGTTCTCAATTCACATGGTCCTCCCAATAATCCTTAGCGGGATCCCTCTTATGTTACTCCCCACAATTCAAAAGGGTTCATCACCGATTCTCCTCTTCATAGTCTTCATCATTGAGCTGCGAGATCACTAGACCCTCTCGCTAATTCCATCCTTAATCATTACCCCAAGATCATTTATTTTTTAGTACATCTTATCGATAATTCTCCCCTTCCTATAGAACATGTTCCTTCTAATGAAAGTGATCATAATTACAATTCTATGCATAAATGGCTCCGCAACCAAGAATTTGTTCTATTTCCTCCTCAATGTTGAACAAGAGGTTGTAGGAAACCTGTTGTTTTAGAGAGGATATATAAGAAGAAAGGCACAATATATGAGCACTATCATCCAACTATGATACATCATAAAGACTAAAAGAAATATTGATTAGAATAATATTTTCAAGACAAGATAGTGTGTCTCGTAGTAAACCATTATCTAGTGAGTTTTCAAGAGAAGACTATGCTTATCTATCTGTACAAAGTGAAATTGCACCCTCCAACAACCAACAAACCTAATTTGCCAATATAATATTGGAAGCATTAATTCCAAGTGAAGCAACTTGAAAGGGAACAAATGTTATCCTTGATGACTGAGAGGATGAGTACCCTACTTGAGAAATGGTCATCATTGTAGATCACTTGTTTCTTCTAAGACTCTATAGATGGGAAAAAACTTGTAAAAGTGATGAAATGTATAACATCACTTATGAATGCAACATAGTGATATTTTAGGCCTTTTCTAGGTAGCAGAGAGTGTGGTTGATATTGTAAATCCTAGAAAACATTTCTGATCTCTATATGTAAGTTTTGGGGTCCAAAAGTATTTTCAGTGGGAGGAATGATCTAGGAGGCCCTAGGAAACCTTAAAAATCGAAGTGATTAAAAGCTAATGGAAACAACACCATATCGATGAAATCGATAAGATCTTTCTAATGGCGTGAACGATACCTGAAATGGAGATCGTAAGTAAAAGTTGTGGCCAGTCAAAGTTTTGGTAAAACTAAGAAAAATTCAGAGTCAAAGTTAAAGGATGACATGGCAGGTGCTAATGAGGCAATCCATACTACTCGTATTAGTACGTTGATATGGCAGCACTAAGACGTGCCACATGTCATCCATATTCAACACATTTGGTACCTATATGGACCAATAGGAAAGTACTACATGGAACCACTAGGGCATGCCACGTGGCACTACCATACATGACGTGGTAGTGACCATACAATCTAGTGGTAGGAAATGTGGACTGACTGATAAATGAAGTGGCCCAATCTAGGGCCAACATGTGGCAGCACCTAATTGTCTAGTCAAACTTGGCATATGGAAAGTTTGGTAGAGCTCCAATTAAATTTTGAACATCTCCAAGTTCACAATCTCATCAAATTTGGAGGTTTTGGCCAAATTAATGGCTAAACTTTGTGGTAGTTTTTTAGGAGCTCCAGATCGAGTTATCACCAATGCTAAGTTGTTGGTTCTTTAAAATTTGGTGGTTTTGTCCAAAGTAATGGCTAAACTTTGTGACAGTTTTAGCAGAGCTCCAAACTAAGTTAGCGATAGTGCTAAGTTGGTGGTTTTGGTTACTAGCAGTGGTTATGAAAAAGTTAGCATCGATACTCATTAGGGGAAATTTTAGGCCAAAAATTGTTATGAAATTGTTATGTAATTTTCATGTCATAATATGTAGCCAATCAAATTCCTTTAAATTTAAAAAGAGGTACATGTAAATATTTTGGGGGGAAAAGATGAAAAACTACATTTTTTAAATGTATTTTTGTATTATCTCCTTATAGGTTTACTCAAATTTGAAGTGTAAACACTTGTTGGATACAGAATTAATTTACACATCCAATGAGTACCCATTATGCATATTTTTAAGAAGACCCACATTGATAAAAATTGAAGATACATTAAAAATGTGTGTTTAATACACTTTTTTTGTAACAACCCTGGTGAAAATTCCATTTAATAAAAGTTAAAATCAATAACCATAGTCCATGGGACACTTATTCCAAGATGAATGTTGGACAAGAAATCCTAGGGGGTGTTCATTTAGTTGTTTATGGCTAAGTAAATTGGTAAAGGCAATGGCTAAGACTTTGGAAAGGCAAAATGGCATTTTGGCATAATTGTTTATGAAAATAATGGAAATTAGAAGAAAAGGGAGGTGAAAGGTCACAGGGTGCATGTGAGGAGGACACTGAAGGAAAATAATGGAAAATGAAGAAAATAGAGGCCTCATCCATAAAAGGGCTTTTGAGGATCAATTGGTAACCTTTTGTCAGTTCAGTGTTGGAGATCTTTCATTATTATCTCTCTCTCTCTCATACTCTTGGACACTTAGAGTTTCTTGGAGCACTTTGGCATTGGAGAAAGAAACACAAAGAAGGTAAGAGGAAGCAAATATCAAGTAGCGAGAGGTAGGATCAAGCACCTACAGTAGGCTTCATTGGAAGTATCGACTCACATGTGTATTTTTCTTGCTATATTTGGAATGAATGGGATTTCATGTGTTTCTTTTCTACCATGGCATGGGTTTTTCCAGGTGTGACAGTATTTTTGGCCTAGCCTTGTCATTTCCTAAGAGCTTTGATGAGATGGGTTCTCTCATTAGATTTATGTGGGATGGCTGAATTGGATTCGAGGCTGAGTGGGGTGGATCTCTGAATTGATAACCACAAGGTATGAGTGGTCCCTAAACCAGATTGTAGATAACGAAGCCACTGGCCTATTAACCCCTAAACCAAGATGGGGGTTGTGGTAAAGCCAAATTATGTTCCTCAATGGGCCTACAAATACTTGCCTATGAATGGCGGGATATATGGTAAATCCAAGAGGTGGATTTTCTCTTCGGTGGGCCTAGTGGTCCCGGGATGGGATGCATGGTAAATCCTGGAGAGTATGTATCAATGTAGGGCCTAGTGATCCTTGGATCGAACTTTGGATGCACAGTAAATCCTAAAAGTCTAGGAGGCACCCAAATTCCTCACGGTGTGGGTGGAGAACTTCGGTGCCATTCATGTTGATTGGTGTTTTTTGATGTGTTCTATGAGTCCCACATTCATGCTTGGAATATGGAATGGGGATGATTGGATGAAAAGAGACATGGCTCAGCCAATCTATGGTCGGGTGGAATGTGGTAGTCCCATCTTCAGTTTGTTCATTCCATTCATTAATGAGAAATTCATTCCCTTGACTTTAATGTTAAATGTATTGATTTATATGTGGATTTTGATGGTTGATATATGTATGGTATTTATGTTCTTATTATGCTGGTTATATGTATATTTTATGATAGCAGCTATGTATGGCTCTCAGAATGTTTCTACTTGTATATGAATGGATAATGTATCTATGACCTAATAGATGATAATGCAGAAAATGATATGAGGGAACAATGGCTCATAGTGATTCTCAGATAAGCATGAGATCCCTACACTTAATTATGTTATTTATACCTATAGATGACATGTTGATGATATGTTTGACAAAATCCTTGTCATGGCTAGTAGGGGTATTGTTAAGGTCTTGATCAACTTATTGTTTTTGAATCATTTTTTCCCTGTACTTTTCTTGATCCCAGGGTCACTGGCACAAAAATGGAAAGTTAAATCTTGGGTCACTGGCACAAAATTGGCAACTTGGGTTTCTGGTCACTGGCAGGCAAGCCTGTGAGAGTGACTTTAGGTTTTTGGTCGCTCCCTTGACCATAGCATGAGAGCGACTATGGCCTAAGAGATCCATAACAGTAGTGGGACCTAGGGACAGGCTATTTGAGTTATTTATTTGTCTCATATGGGTTTTGTTGATGATGTTGAATGATTGTGTGTGATTTTCTATCGATTCCACTTACTTAAGGCCACATAGGAGGTCAAATTTGATCATAGTAGCCTCTCGTCTCATGTTTACCCCAGTTGGCATGATTACTTGGGTGGATGTGGGAGGAAGGTGTTACAAAGTGATATCAGAGCATGGTTCAACTCTCATGCATGTTAGTCACATGTGTGTCTCTTATACTTTCATTCATATGCTTGTTGCATCTATTTGATGATTGATTATAGTTGTAGTATGGTTGTTACGGAGAATTTGATATTAATTTTGTGGAAGGAATTTGTCATGAGTATGTGACTGGTTTCATATGGTTATATGTCATTTACATGTTGATTTTATATCACCTACTTAAATCCTTGTATGTTAGGTTACATTCTTAAATATTTTGGATTACGGGTACCAGTGTTGCAGGTTGATTACAAGAAGTGATTGCTTATGCTCAACTACATGTGTTTATGCATATGTGTGGTTGATTTGGCATTTATTATGCATATTGATGGTTTCATGTTGCAATGTGCACAATGGAGTAATGGTTGTTGTCATGCATGAGGTCATAGCATGCATTTTTGATATGGCCTTGCATTGATGACTAGACCCTACCTAGAGTGATGTTTATGTGTTGATACATTTATTTGTCTATGTCTATATTTTGTTATGATTATGTTATACATGTATCATGCTGATTTGGCAATCTAGAAGACAAGCTATCCTCCCCGAGATATACTAAGGTAAGTTGATTTATTGTGATTTGGTTTATCTAACATATTATGCATTGCGGGAAGAAAGTTTACATGGCTAGCAAGGTGGTAGACTACATAGAATCTCCCTATGCATTAGATTAGCAACATGGTGCGGGGCACACTTCTGATTTGGAAGATACACTGAGAAGCTTAAAGGAAGAGATAATGAGTTGTAAGGCATATAAAGACAGGATCATACAATCACAAGAGAAGCAAGCAGAGGTTAATGCTATACTTCTTCAGAGTTTGTCAGAACTGTAGCAATAAGGGATGCTTCAGATCAGCCATGGAAATGACGATGGAACTAATGGGGCATATGGCAATAGATATCCTGGTAGACACATGTCAGATAGATCTTATGCAGTGAGAGATCGAAGGTTGTTGGACATTCCATATAGGAGGGGTGACAAGTACAGGTACTATTCTAGTTTTGGTTCTGATAGACATCATGATCATCATTGCTATGATCCTTAGAGGAGGAATGATAGGGGATACTTGCTAGATGAATTCAATAAAGTAAAACCACCTATTTTTGATGAAGATGTGAAGAAGCCGGAAGTGGAAGAGGCTTGGATACTTGGAATCAACAAATTCTTTGAGTTGCATGAGTGCACAGATAACATGAAGGCAAGAATAGACATCTTTAGCTTGAAAGGTAAAGCATACATTTGGTGGGAAGATGTTAAGCGGGTCAAAGACATCAAGATAGATGACTTAAGTTGGTGGGAGTTCAAGAGGCTTTTAAGGATGAAATACTTGTTAGAAAGGTACTATGATAGTAAGGCTAAAGAATTATATGAGCTAAAGATGGGATCAATGACAGATGAAGAGTACATGACCAAGTTTCTAGAGCTATTGAGGTATGTACCATATCTTACGAATGAGAAGGTTAAATTTCATAGATTTGTTAGTGGTTTTCCATTAGAATTTAGAGATCATATTGAGTATGATCAACCTCATTCACTTGAGGAAGTCATTGGGAAATTGAAGAATTTCTATGAGAAGTCAAAGCATAAGAATGAATCTCAGAATGGATAGAAGGGAAAGGATAAATGTAGAGGTAAATGGTAGCCTAAGAAAACAAGGCCTCAACATGTAGATGGGAAAGAGAATGTGGCACTGAAAAGATATTTAATGCAGCTAGACAGGGACATGGGTCACAACAGCAGCAACAAGAACATAGAGGTGAGGGCACTGGTCAGTTGGAGTGTTGGACATGTGGGGAGGAGCACCTTAGGAGATATTTTCTGCAGCATCATGGTGGTAGGCCTAAGATATACAATGCATAGGAGGTGCAGACTGATGGGGATGTTGATCAGAGTATTCCACGTTTCTATGCAGCAATGGACAACAAGTAGGCAAAACACTAGGAATCTATCATTGAGATGGATGGTAAGCTTTGTGATTAAGTTATTTTTGTTTTGATTGAACCTGGATCTAATTATAGCTATGTTAGTCTTGACTTGGTGGATAAGTGTGGTTTGAATAAGGAATTGCATGTAGAGTCTTAGTTAGTGTAGTTGGGTACAGGTACAAAGAAGTTAGTTCATCATTGGGTAAGAGCTTGCACATTTGATTTGAATGGTATGCCTACAACAAAACATTTAAATATATTACCATTGGGTTCATACATTATGTTGTTGGGAATGGATTGGTTGCATCTTCAGAGAACCAAGGTATATTGTTATGAAAAAGCTATTGAGGGTGTTGATGACAATGGGGAACCAAGAGTCTTGTAGGGTAAGAAGAAAGCCACATCAGTTAGGATGGTCAGAACTATGCAAGAAAAGTGTAGTGGTAGGAAAGGGTGAAAGCCATTTACAGTACACATTTCTAGTGATAAGGGTAAGGTGGCTGAGGATGAAAATTGGTTAAACAAGTACCCAGTGTTGCAGCAGTTTCAGGATATATTTCTTGAGGACATTACAGAGTTTCCACCTCGCAGGGAGGTAGACCTATTTTCAATACACATTTATAGTGATAATGGTAAGGAGGCTGAGGATGAAAATGTGTTGAATATGTACCCAGTGTTGCAGCAGTTTCAGGATGTATTTCCCAAGGGAATTACAGAGTTGCCACCTCATAGGGAGGTAGACGTTGCTAGGCGAAGCTCTAGCATCAAAGCACCTTACAAGATGAGCACATCTGAGTTGGTTGAGTTAAAGTTGCAGTTGAAGGAAATTTTGGACAAGGGATACATTAGGCCAAATGTATCACCTTGGGGTGTCTTGTAACATGTATCTTTTTGCTTCATTATGTTGTAACATGTATCTTTTTGTTTCATTCAAAAAATCACTTGAAAAATATTTTGAAAAAGGATAAGGCAAGAGGGAGATGTAACAAATTGTATATCGGAATCAAAGCACAAAAGAAACAAAGTAATATACCGGAGTTGCAAAGAAAAAAGTGTTAAAAGGGTTAAAGCTGGACCCGAAATACTATAAGTTGTGTTTTAAAAGTTCGGCGGGTCCGCAATGGTTAGGGATGATTGGTTCTATTGACAAGCGCTGATTTCAATTTGTGATTGGGTTCTAGATCTGATATTATTATATGCCGTATTTTATAGTATTGGTGGGTCCGAAAAAACACAAAGCGCCTTATATATACAGGTTGGGTTCAGCTGATTGCGATTTGTGATAGGTGGACCCGAAACATATATATGTTATGTTTTATAAACCCCGGTGGGTCTGCGATATTGCATTACACTTAATACATATGTATATGGCTATGCCAATTGCAATTTACAATTGTGGGCCGGACCCAAAATATATATACATTTTATTGTAAAGTCCGGCAGGTCCACTATATTAAAAGCCTTTCATATATATTTTTTTGTTTACGTAGTTTTATGTGTATTTCTATTGTAAAGGGTTATAATAGAAAGGCCTAACTCGAAGAGCATACATATTATGATTTATAAGCCCAGCGGGTTTCCAAGGCATACAAAAAGCAGATTTCAATTTATAAGGGAGGTTTTTGGGCAGAGAAAAAATGATAAATGGTTTTATTGGAGCTCACCCGATACCACTCAGCATTAAACATGTAGCAGTATGGTGGAGAGAGGAAATCGCCCATTTCGGGTGGGTATTCTCTGGGCTTATGTCCCACCCGAAACCTTTATAGATCGTCTGATCTAAAAAGTGCAGATCTACGGTGGGGATGAATCGACAGGAAAGTATACCTCAAAGATTGTGCGAAGCCTGTATGGAAAGTGGAAAAAGCATATTTTATAATATATTTTCAATATAAAAGGTTTACAATAGAAAAGAACAGGTATAAAGGATTTACGCATAAGTCCAACACTTCCATAGTTATGCGACCTAAAGGTGCATAAGTTAAGTTTTACAGTAATTATCAGGTTGATTGTGATTTGCAATGGAAGTCAACGGAGTGATGAACGGGTGGATTTGACAGGTTTATAAATCAGAATTAACTCTTTTGAGTTCCATATTAATTAAAGGTTCACGTTAATTTCGTTGTGTAAAGTGGAAAATCAGGGTTAGATCCAAAGTTGAAGAGGAAGACAGTGCAGTATGTTCTTTGCATTTTGGCCAATCAGAATGCCCATGTAAGCCTAGGATTATACAAACTAAATGCATTTCATTATGGCTAAAACGAATTAAGCATCATTAGGGAATTTACAGAGGAATTCGGTAGCGGATCAATAGAGCAAGCCAAAAGTTATCATCTGCTTCTGAATCTAGTTATGTTCTTGTTATTTCATGTTCTTTGAGGTGTCTTTTACCTTCTGTAAAATTCTGTAATAGTTTTTACTTCATATAGTTAGAAAACAGTTAAATGGCATTTTTAGAAATCAACAACTGTTCCACAATGTATAAAAAGAGTAAAATTTACTAAAAAAGGGTTGGAATTTTGGAGAACCCGGAGACTAGGCCACTATATTCCTGATACCATCATTGATTAATGAAAGAATCAAAAGTTTCCATGAGTTGTTGCATATAATTTTGTAAGTTTCTTCGTCATGTGTCATGCTATGTTTTCTTGTTTTCAAGTATAGTAATGAAGCTGAAGGTCTTTATTTTCTTTTGTAGATAAAGTTAAAATTCCTTAAAAGAGCGCTCCTATAATTGAAGTCCTCATTTCCTTTCTAAGCTATAGATAATAGTTTCTATGAAAGACTAGCATATTGTCTATGATTCAATTCTCATTATCATAGTTCCTCTAAGTTACAAATAGTAGTTTTTTTGAAAGATCAGCATATTATTTTTAACTTCTCCTTCAAATTTTCTTTATTCATCATTTATATCTAGCAACAAATGGAATTCTGAGATGTTCTAGTCATACATGTATTAAGAGTTAAAGATTGAGTTTTCCAGGTCCTTCATTTGAGAACACAACAAACAATAAGTGATAGTAAACAATATTTATTAATGTCTTAAGCACAATTTCCCCATAGCCAGGAAATTGGTTTCTTAAGGAACAACATTAATAGGCGTCGTTGCTGGCGAGAGAAGACAAGAAGATTTTTCCCTGGGTTTTAATATTTTCCTTTGGTTGTTCAGCGAGGAGGAAATATTTGGCTGTTTTGAATCAAAGAAATAACTATGGCTTTAAGAAGGCCCCATACAAGATCAAACACTTCACAAAATAAGGTTCAAGCTCTTTCAGATCTTGGAAGGCTGATTTCAAGGAGGGTTAGGAAGTCTAAGATCTCAACTAGACCAATTCCTACATTTTCTGCATCAAGCAGCAACTTATCTAAACATTCATCTGATAGAGAGTCATCTTTTTCATCATCTTCATTTTAGGAACCTAACTGTCAAGACCAAGCTTTTGAGTCTGTTACTTTTCATTTACCTATTGTAATTATTCAACCTCAACCGATAACCACATTACCTCCTTTTCATATTCCATTTACCTCTCAATCAAGTTCCACATCTATTGGTAATCAAAGTTCAGTAAACATGCTAGCACATACATTCTTAGTGAATAGGTATGAACCTCTTCAACTACCACAACCTTTCAATCAAATGCCACAGGATTATGTTAAAACCCTTCCTCGTTTTTCAGGAGAAGATGAACAGACAACAGAGAATCATGTAGTAGTATTTCGTAATTTTGCAAAAAGCCTAAATGTTGAACATTTAGATGTTGTTCTAAGACTCCTTTTTCACTCCTTGGATGGAGAAGCAAGGAAATGGTTCAAAGGACTTCCCAATAATACCATTCCTTCTTTGGAAGAGATGGAACGTGTGTTTATTTAGATATGGAGAGAAAAAAGAGACCATGGATATTCATTAACAGAGTTTAATGCCATAAAGAAGAAGTCTGATGAAACCATGGCCGAATTTGTTAGAAGATTTAACAAATTGTACAATAGCCTCCCAGCAGAGATTAAACCTCCTCCTGCTGGTGCAAAAATAACTTTTGCAGGGGCTTTTGAATCAAATTTTGGATTCAAATTAAGGGAAAGAAGAGCTCCAACCCTTGATCAAATCCAAATAGATGCTTTAGAGATAGAAGAAAATCTGGTGGCTACATGAAAAGCACCAGAAACATAGCCTACCCAAGACAAGGGAAAGGCAAAGTTAGAATCCTCTCAAAGTTAATCATTGGAGGATATATGTAATGTAATCAAAACTATGCTAGATAAGTTAAATAAGTTAGAGTTAGAAAATAAGAACTCTCAGAGACAAACACAGTATAATAAGAAATTTAATCCCCAATTCAGAAGACAAACTTTGCAAATCTTGCAAAAGGAAAGAAAAGATCAAAACCAAATTCAAGCACCATTATATATAGAAGCAGATCTTGGTGAAGAACAACCTGAAGATCAAATTTCTACATTATATGCAGTTGATGAAGATGAACTCGACATTGAAGGAGAAGAGTATGTGTATGATGAAGCATATGCTATTCATGATGAAAATGAAATTGATTAATATTGGAAACAATTCTCTGATTTTATCCAGGATGAACTACATAATAAATATGACCTGAGATCTAGGAAAAGATCAAGAAATCAAGAAAATGAAAGTGAGCAGCAAGTTTCAACTTCCTCACCAAAGGTGACTCCACAAGAATCTCAGCCTGCAAAACAAGTAAATAAAGGAAAGTAGCAGCAAAATGCAAATGGCAAGACACAAATACTTCGAGGTGAGTCTTATAAAGATCAAACTAGAAAAATTCCTTTGGAGAAACTTGTTTCAATTCCTCAAATAATTCCAGTCTTGAGGAAAGGTGAAGATGAGAATGAAAAGACTGCTAAACAGGGTCACTTGTTTAGTCTTAGCAAGGAGTTGGAAAAGGTAAGAATACAAGCTACCCTTACCGAATTGGAAAAAACACCTACTTATCAAAAGGAGATTGCTGAGTTTATTAATTTAAAAGAAAATGAAAGTGACATTGTGAATCTGCAAGAAGATAAACCAGTAGTGGTTTTTGGTCCACATGTATAGGAAGTAGATTCTTCAATACCTCCTTTCTATACTTCCCTATTGGTTCATGATTTCTCCTACATAATTTTATGTTTGATTCGGGAGCTTCACATAATCTTATGCCTCTGTCAGTGATGAAGAAACTAAATATACAAGTGACCAAACCTTACAGGGATTTGTATTCTTTTGATTCAAACAAGGTCAAGTGTTTGGGGGTTATTAAGGATCTGGCAGTGTCACTAGCCCAAATTCCAGCTAGAAGCTTGGTCATGGATGTTGTAGTAGTAAATATCCTTGTTAGATTTGGAATGCTTCTATCTAGGTCCTGGGGGGCTAAATTGGGAGGTGTTTTCAAACTAGATTTTACATATGCTGTTATACCAATTTTTGGTGGGGAGGAGAGGAGATTGTATAGAGAAACTAGGTTTGTAAAAACAATTACAAAAAATGGAGCAAGCAATTCATATGTATATAGTCAAGAGAAGGATGACTTTGCTTGTTTCACACTGCATGATAATGCAGATCTGGCTGAAGATAATCAGAAGTAGCTTGCTTTAGCCAATGTAATTACAGAGCTGCAAACGGAATAAGTGTGGATTTAATGTTTCTTTGATGGAACTTATTCCAAGGAAGGAATAGGTGCTAGTTTTCTTCTAATTGCACCTAGAGGTAATATGTTCCCTTTTTCTTTTAAATTAGAGTTCAAGGCAACTAACAATGTGGCAGAATATGAGTCCTTGATTATTGCTCTACAAACAGCCAAACAGATGGGAGTCAAGGCAATTTCTTATTTTGGAGATTCAGAGCTAATCATTAAGAAGATAAAAGATCACTGCCAAACAAAGCATCCTAGGCTCCGGGCACACAGAAATGAGGTATGGAATTTGATTGAAAATTTCTTTGAATCTTTTAATATTCAATTCATTCCAAGAAATCAGAATAGATTGGCAGATTCATTCGCTGTGGCTGCTAGAACTTTCAAGCCTCCTATTAATCCAAGACTAAGATATGAGGTAGAAGTGAGACACAGACCTCCTGTTCCTGATAATGTTAAGAACTAGCAAGTTTTTGAAGATGACCAATAGATTAAGGAGTTTTTGACTATGGTTGAAGAGTTCCAGGGCACAAAAATTGATTAGTATGAAGAATAGACAAAAGAAATTGCAGGAGCCAGTGGTTTAAAAGATTCAATAGAAAATCAGAAGATCTTTCAATTGAAAGATAATATTTTTCCAAAGGAACTTGTTCATATTGAAAGGATTTTTAATCCCAATGATGTGGCTATGGACTCAGGGAAAATCTCACAGGATGAACATATTCAAGATCACAACATTGGAACTCAGGAGAATCCCAGGTTAGTCAAATTATATGATGGAGTTTCACCTAATTTTCAAGAAATATATATTAAACTTTTCAAGAATTATGTTGACGTATTTTCATGGTCCTATGAAGATCTCAAAACCTATGATGTAAATATTATTCAACATAAGATTCCTTTGAAGGAGGGGGTTAAACCCTACAAACATAAGCTTAGACAGATAAATCCTCTACTTCTACCATCAATTGAAAAAGAGGTCAAGAAGTTGCTTGATGCCAAAATCATAGTCCCACTCAGGTATTCTGATTGCGTGGCTAATCTAGTACCTGTGAGAAAGAAAAATGGAGAAACAATATTGTGTATGGAGAAATCTCAACAGGGCTTCTTTGAAAGATAACTATCCATTGCCTAAGATGGATCATGTGCTGCAAAAGGTAACAAGATCTTTTAGAATGTCAATGCTAGATGGATTTTCTAGTTATAACCAAGTGGTCGTGGATAAGGAGGATCAAAAGAGAACAATGTTCAGAACCCCCTGGGGAACATTTATGTATGGTAGAATGCGTTTCGAATTGATGAATGCAGGTGTTACATTTCAAAGGGCTATGGACATTGCTTTTGTTGGAGATAAGTTTGTAGTAATATATTTGGATGATATTACTGTTTTCTCAAAGTTTGATGAAAAACATTTGGATCATTTGAAGAGGAATTTTTATAACTGTAGAAGATTTGGACTTTCCTTAAATCCCAAAATATCCATTTTTGCTCTGGAAGAAGGAAAACTATTCGGACACATTGTTTCGAGAGGATTGAAGATAGATCTAGCCAGAGTACAAGCTATGCAGAAAATACCATTGCCCAGGAGTAAAAAGGATATTCAAAGCTTTCTGGGAAAGAAAAACTTCCTGAGAAGATTTGTATCCAACTATGCAGAAATTTTAAACGAAATTACTAATATGCTAAAAAAAGAGAATGAAGTGAGTTGGACCAAAGAAGCTAGAGAATCATTTTCCAGGATTAAAGAGGTGTTTCAGGTAGCTCCAGTCTTAATCAACCCTGATTACCAAAAGCCTTTCCAAGTTTTTTCATTTGCATCATCAAGTTCAATAGTTGCTATCTTACTGCAGAAGAATGACGAAGAGAGAGAGAAACCAATTGCATTCTTCAGTAAGATTCTTAGAGATTCTAAGCTGAAATATAATATTCATGAGAAATAAGTGTATGCTTTGGTAAAAACCCTGAAAGCTTTTAGAACTTATGTGCTGCAGTCCTAAATCATTGCTTATGTGCCAAATGCTGCAGTGAAAGATGTATTACTATAGGGAGATGTAGAAGGAAGAAGAGGAAAGTGGAATGCCAAGATCGAAGAATATGATTTGGACATAAAACCCCAAAATTTTGTGAAGGGACAAGGATTGGCAAAAATGTTGACAGAATCAAACTTTCAGGCATTGGGAATTAACTTGTTGGCACCTGTGGATGAAAAGGTAGCCGAAGAAAGTGAAGGAGAGCAAGATCCAGGTATGAAGATCAGGTATAAATTTTGTGTTCAGAATGGTATAAGAATATAATTCATTATTTGTGCTTTCTTTCTTATCCCCAATCCTTATATAGAACAAATTATAGGGCACTAAAGATCAAGGCACAACCATATGTGATTGTGGAAGGCAGATTGTACTGGAAGGATCCTACTGGAATTCTATTGCTATGTTTAATAGAGGATGAATTTACAGAAACAATCAAAGATTATCATGAGGGGTTTTGTGGAGGACATTACAGTTGGAAAGTAACTGCACATAAGATCCTTCAGGCAGGATTTTATTGCCCTACTTTATTTGGTGATAGATATAATTTTGTTAGAAGTTGTCATAAATGTCAGCTTTTTGCTGAGAAAAAGAGGTTAGCCCCTTTACCTTTGATTCTAGTTTTCATAGAGGAGCCATTTAGACAATGGGGATTGGACTTTGCTGGAGAAATCAATCCACCTTCAAGCTGACAACAAAAATGGGTTCTCATAGCAACTGATTACTTCACCAAATGGGTAGACGCAATTCCTACTAAGAAAGAAAATGATCAGATAGTAATGAAGTTCCTGGAAGAAAATATTTTTAGCAGATTTGGATGCCTTGTTAAAATTATAACAGACAATGCTCAAGTCTTCAACTCAAGTAAGTTCATTTCTTTTTGTCACAAGTATAATGTTATTTTGTCCCATTCAACAGCTTACCATCCTCAGGGAAATTGATTAGTTGAATCTACTAACAAAACGTTGATGAAGATCCTTAAGAAAACCATTGCACAAAATCAAAGGGATTGGGATTCTAAGTTAAAGTTTGCTCTGTGGGCTTGTAGAGTAAATACAAGAAGATCTACAGGGAAATCACCTTTTGAATTAGTATATGGAACTCAGGCTTTGTTTCCAAGTCAACTTGTAAAGCTAGTGATTGCAACGATTCAAGAGGCGAAAGAAGAACCAGATGCTTTGATAAGAAGAATGAACAAAGTGGTGGAGCTAAGCGAGAACACGGACAAGGTAAGAGACAACTTGATTATGTATCAATCCAAGATGAATTTTTTTTTTGACAGGAAATTCAAGGAAATTGATTTTAAAGTTGTAGATTTAGTATTGAGATGGGATACTAGAAGAGAAGATAAGGGTAAACATGGGAAGTTTGATCCTCTCTAGTATGGTCCTTTTAGAATTTCTAAAGTGAGTTCCAATAATACCTTCATCCTTGAGAATCTTGATGGTGAAACTCTACAGCTGCCTGTTAATGGACAATACTTAAAGCACTACTTCCAGTTTTAAAGAATAAGCATCATTTCATTGTAAATACTGGAGTGAAATCAGTGTACAAATGTCATAGCATTTCAGTTTATGCAAAACAATATATGACTCCATGCCCGAAGTGAAGGCACTAATCTGCAGTGCTTAGTGCTTCTGTGGCAAAAGCACTATCCCTAGGTGGAGCCAGATGTTCTAGCATGTATCTTTTTGTTTCATTATGTTGTAACATGTATCTTTTTGTTTCATTCAAAAAATCACTTGAAAAATATTTTGAAAAAAGATAAGGCAAGAGGGAGACATAACAAATTGTATATCGGAATCAAAGCACAAAAGAAACAAAGTAATATATCGGAGTTGCAAAGAAACAAGTGTTAAAAGGGTTAAAGCCAGACCCAAAATACTATAAGTTGTGTTTTAAAAGTTCGGCGGGTCGGCAATGGTTATGGATGATTGGTTCTGCTAACAAGCACCGATTGTGATTTTCGATTGGGTTCCAGACCCGATATTATTATATGCCATATTTTACAGTATCGACGGGTTCGATACCGATTGTGATTTGCGATAGGCGGACCCGAAACATATATATGTTATGTTTTATAAGCCTCGGCGGGTCTGCGATATCACATTACACTTAATACATATGCATATGGATATGCCGATTGTGATTTGTGATTGTGGGCCAGACCCGAAATATATATATGTTTTATTGTAAAGTCCAGTAGGTCCGCTATATTAAAAGCCTTTCATATATATTTTTTTATTTACGCAGTTTTATGTGTATTTCTATTGTAAAGGGTTATAATAGAAAGGTCGGACCCGAAGTGCATACATATTATGATTTATAAGCCCGGCGGGTCCACAAGGCATACGAAAAGCAGATTTCAAGTTATAAGGCAGGTTTTCGGGCAGAGCAAAAATGGTAAAAGGTTTTATTGGAGCTCACCTGATCCAACTCAACATTCAACACGTAGCAGTAAGGTGGAGAGAGGAAACTGCCCATTTCAGGTGGGTATTCTCTGGGCTTATGTCCCACTCGAAACCTTTATAGATCGTCTGATCTGAAAAGCGCAAATCTACTGTGGGGATGAATCGATAGGAAAGTATACTTAAAAAATTGTGTAGAGCTCGTATGGAAAGTGGAAAATGCGTGTTTTATAATATATTTTCATTATAAAAAGTTTACAATAGAAAAGCACAGGTATAAAGGATTTACGGATAAGTCCAACACTTCCATAGTTATGCGACCTAAAGGTGCATAAGTTAAGTTTTACAGTAATTATCGTGTTGATTGCAATTTGCGATGGAAGTCAATGGAGTGCTGAACGGGCGGATTTGACAGGTTTATAAAGTAGAATTAACTCTTTTGAGTTCTGTATTAATTAGAGGTTCGCGTTAATTTCACTGTGTAAAGTGGAAAATTAGGGTTAGAGCCGAAGCTGAAGAGAAAGACAATCTGGTATGTTTCTTTGCATTTTGGCCAATCAGAATGCCCATGTAAGCCCAGGATTATACAAACTAAACGCGTTTCATTACGGCTAAAACAAATTAAGCATCATTAGGGCATTTACAGAGGAATTCGATGGCGGATCAATAGAGCAAGCCAATAGTTATCATCCCCTTCTGAATCCAGTTATGTTCTTGTTATTTCATGTTCTTTTAGGCGTCTTTTACCCTTTTTAAATTCTGTAATAGTTTTTACTTCATATAGTTAGAAAAACAGTTAAATAGTTTGGACAATTTTAGAAATCAACAACTGTTCCACAATGTATAAAAAGAGGAAAATTTACTAAGAAAGGGTTGCAATTTTGGAGAAACTAGAGACTAGGCCACTGTATTCCTGATATCATCGTTGATTAATGAAAGAATCATAATTTCCCATGTGTTGTTGCATATAATTTTGTAAGCTTCTCTGTCATGTGTCATGCTATGTTTTCTTGTTTTCAAGTATAGTAATGAAGCTGCAGGTCTTTATTTCCTTATGTAGATAAAGTTAAAATTCCTTAAAAGAGCGCTCCTATACTTGAAGTCCTCATTTCCTTTCTAAGTTATAGATATTAGTTTCTGTGAAGACCAGCATATTGTCTATGATTCAGTTCTCATTATCATAGTTCCTCTAAGTTACAGATAGTAGTTTTTGTGAAAGATCAACATATTATCTTTAACTTCTCCTTCAAATTTTCTTCATTCATCATTTATATCTAGCAACAAATGGCATTCTAAGATGTTCTGGTCATACATGTATTAGGAGTTAAAGACCAAGTTTTCCAGGTCCTTCATTTGAGAACACAAAAAACAATAAATGACAGTAAATAATATTTATTAATGTCTTAAGCACAATTTTCCCACAGCCAGGAAATTGGTTTCTTAAGGAACAATAGGGGGCATGAGCCTTGTTTGTGAGGAAGAAAGATGATACTCTCAGATTATCCATTGACTATAGGCAGTTGAACAAAGTAATTATCAAGAACAAGTACCCTTTGATGAGGATTGATGACTTGCTCGATCAGCTAAAGGGAGCAGTAGTGTTCTCGACAATTGACTTGAGATCCGGATACCATCAAGTACGCATCAAAGAGGAGGACATTTACAAGACTACATTCAAGACCACATATGGGAATTATGAGTTGGTAGTTGTTCCATTTGGCTTAACTAATACTCCATTTACATTCATGTGTTTCATGAATAATGTGCCGCATCCATATTTGGATAATTTTGTTATTTTGTTCCTTGACGATATACTAGTATATTCTAAAAATGAGGAAGAACATGTTGAGCATTTAGTAGCAGATTTGAGGTTGTTTATTGAGCATCAGTTGCATGCTAAGCTCAACAAGTGTAGTTTCTTTCAGAGTGAGGTACACTACTTGGGACATGTTGTCTCCAAGGAGGGAATTGTAGTAGATTCAGAGAAGATAAGGGCCATCATGGAGTGGGTAGCTTCTAAGACTGTGGATGAGGTAAGATATTTCATGGGTTTGGGCTATTACAGGAGGTTCAATATGAAATTCTCACAAATTGCTTATCCTATCACATCATTGCAAAGGGTAAGAATTTCGAATGGACAAAGGAGTGTGAGGCTAACTTTGAGAAACTTAAGAAGTTGTTGACACATGAACCAGTGTTACAGATTGCAGATCCAAACAAAGTGTTTGTACTATGCACATATTCTTGCAAGAGAGGGCTTGGTGGAGTCCTTATGTAGGATGGAAAGGTGGTATTGTATGAGTCCCGAAAACTAAACGAGCATGATAAGAACTACTCGACACATGATCTTGAGTTGGCAGTGATTATATATGAATTGAAGATGTGGAGACACTATCCTCTTGGAAGGAGCTTTGTACTTATGAGTTATCACATTAGGTTGAGATATTTGTTTGATTAGCTAAATCTAAATGCTAAGTAGGCTAGATGGTTGGCCAAGATCGACAATTTGATTTTGAGATTAGGTACATCAAAGGTAAAGAGGATTAGGTGGTAGATGCTCTCAATAGATAGGTACATGTACATCACTTGGCAGTTATGAGCTCCTATGGGACAGATTTACAGGACAAGATCTTGCAGGCCAGTTAGTAGGATGTCAGGTATATGGAGATTGTGCACATGTTGCAACAAGATTCTGGTACAGGTATGGGTGTAGGTACAGGTACAGGAAGTGGTATAGGTGGAAGTTCAGGTATAGGCACAGGTACAAGTATAGGAACAAGTGCAGCTGCACAAGGTACATATTATTGTCTTACAACAGATGGATTGGTTAGGTTCTGAGATAGGATATATGTGTCGAATAACAATGAGCTCAATAAGGTGATCTTGAGGGAGTTTCATGCAAAACCATATTCAGGTCACCCAGGTTATCAGAAGACACTGACAGTAGTAAAGAGATATTATTATTGGCTAAATTTGAAGAGTGGTATAACAGAGTTTGTGGCGAGCTGTTTTGACTATCAGTGAGTGAAAGGAGAGTGTAAACATCCAAGTGGACTGCTACAGTCAATTGCGATTCTAGAGTGGAAATGGTAGGTTATTTCCACAGACATAATCACAGATTTTCCAAAGACAATGAAGCATCATGATTCCATTATGGTCATTGTGGAAAGGTTAAGAAAGGTTGCACACTTCATTCCACTGAAATATACATTTTCAGGTAGCGACGTGGCATAGGTATTTATCATAGATGTCGTTAGACTACATGGTGTTCCAAAGAAGATTGTGTCAGACAGGGATGCGAATTTCACTTCCAAATTTTGGAAGGAGTTATTTGTAGGTTTTGGAATGTAGTTGGCTTTCAACACATCTTATCATCTGCAGATAGATGGATAGGTAGAGAGGGTCAACAAGATATTAGAGTACATGTTGAGGATGTATGTGATGCATCAACAACGGAAGTGGGAAGAGTATCTCCCTTTGGTAGAGGTCATGTACAACAACGATTATCAAGAGTCATTGAGGATGAGTCCTTTTGAGGCATTGTATGGGTGGAGTTGTAACACTCCTATCAGTTGGAGTGATCCACTTGGTAGGGTATTGAATGGACCAGATATGTTGGTGGACATGACACAGTAAATGCAGGTGATCAAGAAAAATCTAAAGGAAGAACGAGATAGGAAGAAGAGTTATGTAGATAGGAATAGGTTGTTCAAGGAGTTCTAGGTTAGGGAATAGGTGTACTTGCACATCAAACCATAGAAGAGCTCCTTGCAGATTCGATCATGTGCCAAGCTGGCACAATGGTTTTGTGGATCCTTCAGTATCATTGAGAGGATTGAGCTAGTCACCTATCAACTTGCACTGCCTCTGACAATGAAAGTCCATGATGTTTTCCATGTATCTTTGCTTAACAAGTATGTTAAGGATGTTGATCATGTGATTGACTAGTCTATATTGCAAGTGGAACCAGATGGAGAATTGCAACTGGAGCCTTGGTGTAAATTGCAGAAAAAGGTGCTTATGCTTTGGAACCGAGAAATCGAGCAAGTTAAAGTGAAATGGAAGCACTTTTGGCCCGATGAAGCTACATGGGAGATGGTGGATCATATGTGGGCTATGTAGCCTTCCTGTTTTCTAGTTGAGGCAGAATAAATTTAATATGGTGATGTGGTATATGCTTTATGGTGGTTTGGTATAGTTTTATGGTGGTTGGTATATGATTTACGGTGGTTTGGTATATGGTTTATGGTGGTTTGTTATATGCTTTACGGTGGCTTGATATATGCTTTGATATGGTGTTTTGGTATATGCTTTGATATGATGTTTTGATATATGATCAGATATGGTGTTTAGTATATGTTTTGATATATGATTTGGTATATCATTTGGCATATGTTTTGATATATATTTTTGGTGATGTTGCTATGTGTATTGGATGTAAATACCGCCATGAGCTATGTTATAAATCTCCACTATTGTTGCGGGATTTTATCCCCTAAGGCTCTTGGGTGGAACCCTAGCAGACTGAAAGTTGTCTAAGTCAAGAAACATGCACACACACAGCCATTATTCTAGAAAAAGCTATTTCTAAGGTGAGAAGGACATACCTGAGGTCCTACGTTTGGGTAGTTACTCAAGGGTGAAAACCCTTCTTCACGTCCCTTCCGCTCCTTTGCCCTACAAAAACAACAATTCCAAGGAATGCAGTAGTATATGGACAAAGATTTATGTAAAAATGATCTTTATGCTATATAAGAAAGGAGTTAGTTATAAACTTTTAGACATCCATTCATACATGAAACTTAAATATGAACATCATTAACATAAAGAAAGAAGCGTATCGGGAACAAGACGTGTTTCTTTATTAGACAAATAGAATAGTATGAAAAAAGAGCAATATCACCTGAACCACTTCTGTAGGCTCAAAGCTCAGCCTCCTTCTGGATCTGTCCCGCCTCAAACCTCTAGTAGGTCACCTTCCAATACTCACTCCAATATGTCATGACTAAGGGATGAACATCAAATCACAAGGAAACAAGGGTTTCCTGTACAATATGGGGGAAGTGCAGAAGGCACAAGTGTCTTCAGACCTGATCAGGGGAAAAAAACTCAGTATAATAACCTTTCTCTATACTCTCTCTTCCCTTAGGCCTTCCCTTAGGTGTCTTTTTATACCAATTCCAAAGTAGTTTTTTAGTTAGGAATTGGTTGGGGACAGTTGAGGCCACTGGCACTAACAGGTGATTAGCAGGTAAAACCCGCGATCTCCGCCCGAAAATAAGGAGTTTTATATTTTTTTAAGTGTTTTAATACATATACGTGGGTTGGGTATGTATGAACCCGCGTATACACGCGTTTAACTCAAGGAAATATCGCGTACAGGGAATAAAACACTGTTTTTTAGATTTTGGATCAGGTCTGGAAGGAGGGGTTGCCCTAGGCCATGAGTGTAGCATCACAAACCATAATGGTGAGATTTAGAGCTATAACAAGAACCATTAGCGAACATAATTGTGCAATTACGCCTCATTGTTCTTTATTTAAAAGCTTTGTCATTTCAATAGAGCTAATTATCTTTTCTAGTTTCCTAGTGATACCCCTTAATTCAACTTCCTTTCCTTCGGAAGAAAATTTCATGAAAAGTTCTTGAAAATTAAAAGCTATTGTACCCAAGGATTGTAGCTATTGGACACCTAGTACAATATCAGTAAGACCCATTGAAATGGAAAGCATTGTGCTATTAAATACATATTCTCCCATGGATAGCTTGATATTATGACAATTTCGAAAGCAATTTATGGTTCCTCCACTTACAACCGTCAATTGACACTCTGGTGCTAGATATAGGAAGCAATTCAATTCCTTAGCTATCTTACAATGAATAAAATTATGGTTACTACCTGAATCAATCAACACTATTACCATTTTCTTCTTGATATGTCCTTCTATCTTTATAGTTTTAGGAGTGGTAATTCCGACCAATGCATTACAAGATATGGTTGGATTCATTTCCTCTTTGGTTCCTGGTGAGTATCCTTTTATTTTGATGTTTCTTGATACTTTTCTTCTTGATATTTCACTGCTTGAACCTTCTTCTTATTGATATGTCGTTCTATCTTGAGAGTTTGAGGAGTGGTAATTCCTGCCACTGCAATACAATATATGGTTGGATTCATTTCTTCTTTCTCTAGGGTTGTTTCCTAGTGTATGTCCTCTTCTTTTAACGTTTCTTGATCCTTTTCATCATTAGGAGGCCTTTCTTATAGTAGTTTTGTCCCACATTCCTTCAAATCTTCCATGTCTTTCTTCAAATCTTCCAGGCATTTCTTCCAATGTGCTTTCATCCCATTGATATCAGCTTCCATGGCATAGATTAAACTATTTATCTTTTTCTTCTCTAGAATATCATTTACCCTTATATTTAATTTTTGAAAGTCCTCAATGTGCTCTACCTATGAACCCTTTTGTTTGAGATTTATCAATTGTCTAGAGAAGGTGTTTCTCTTGGTATCCTCATAATGTGCTATCATTTCCTCCATAAAAATTGACCACATGACAAGTGGTTTATGAGAAACAAATCCCTTTATACCATAAAAATTGATTCGGTTCTAAATAATTAGATACTATACATACCTTTTGTAACAATGGTACACCATGTAGATCAAAATATTTCTCCATCTATAGTATCTAATTTACCGGATCCCTACCATCAAACTTCCTCATCAAATTTTTTCTTGATTTTAGGAGCTCGATATTGAAACAACTGTAACTCTGTAATTTCGGATCTTTACGTTCTGCAATTTTGGCCTGTAATAGCTCTCTGAATCCTCTTTCCAACTCCACAAGTCTCATCACAATTGGATTCCCGAAGAAATATTTATTCCCAATCTCCCCCGATGACCTAATTGTAGACTAGTTCAATATAGTAAAATTGTACAACGTGCCAGGTGTCATTGTTTCAACCTTAGGCTCTGAAAATTATACCCAAACAAAATACAGTATGTCCTCTTTCTATAACTTCTTATGAAATTTCAATCTGATGCATAGAGAAAAGGTTATGACGATTTTCCCAAGGTCAAATGTTTAGGATGTAATTCGGGAGTCTGCAAAAACCCTAACTTCCTCAGATCATATATCTGAAAATATAGCGAGGGAAGATCTAAAATTCGGACCGAAGGTTCAAACTGGTTTCTTCTCACATCATTTCTTTTTTTTAGCTTCTGAAACTTCGTAGTGAAAATGTTATAAAGAAAATTCCACGATGACTTGTTTTAGATGAAATTTTGGAGCTTGAAAAAACCCTAACTTCCTCAGTTCATATTCAACAATATAGCGAGACAAGATATAAAATTTAGACCTACGGTTCACTGTGATTTCATCTCAAATGGTTTTTCTTTTCACTTTTGAAATGTCGCAGAAAACAATTTATAGCAAAAATACCATGATGACTTGTTTGGAGTAGCAAAACCCTAGAATCTAAAGCTATGATACCAAATGTTATTAAACCAGCTCACAAAAAGATAGAAAAGATAGATCAATGCCTTAGAATTTAGCCTCTTCGAGGGAGCAACCTACTTTACATTACACAAATGAACAATTATTGGATGATGCAAATGATAAGACCTCCTTTCTATATATAGGAGTTTAAGGGGTCATACCATAATCAAAGTTGACATAACAATAATAATGTAAGGGCACAATAATAACAACAATGGGATTCTATGGGAGACAATAATAACAATATGGGGACTACATGGGCACAACAATATAATAAGGGGGTTGTACTAATAACAATAAAGGTTTACACTAGTAGTATAGGGACCTAACAGAGCCACAAACTCCAGTTGTGAGAAGATCAGTTTGAGAAAGAAGGAAACCATAAAGGTATAGTTCATCTGCTTTCTATTCAAAATTTTCTTTTACTAATTATGATCCCAGAACTGTCATAGAGGCAGTAGATTCAAAGGATGGAAAACTCTCAAAAGAAGCCATGGTTGATGAAATGGCATCTTTAGACAAAACTTAGGCTTGGGATCTGGTAGTTTTTTCATCTGTAAGGAAACCCATTGGAAGAAAATGGGTGTTTAAGAAGAAGATGAATGAAAAAGACAAGGGGGAGAAATACAAAGCTCAATTGGTAGCAAAAGGTTATTCCCAAGTGTCAGGAATTGATTTTGGTGATATTTTTTCTCCTATTTCCAGGGTAACTTCTTTTAAATTACTTTTATCTGTCATTGTTGCCTTTGATTTTGAGGTAGAACAGATGGATGTGAAGACAACATTACTTCACGAGGATCTAGAAGAAGAGATATACATGAAGCAACATGAACGCTTTGTGGTGAAGGGAAAGAAATAACTGGTATGCAAGTTTAAAATGTCTCTGTATGGGTTAAAATAGTCACCAAGGATGTGGTATTAGAAATTTGACACATATATATAGGCACATATATATAGGGACCTGGCTTCACGAGAAGCAAAGCGAAACATTGTGTCCATTTTAAATTATTTGGTGAATGTTTTATTTATCTGGTTTTGTATGTGGATGATATGTTGTTGATTGGAAATGACAAATAAATTATCCAGGATTTAAAGGCCCAATTTTCCTCCAAATTTGACATGAAGGATCTTGGTGCTGCAAACTATATTTTGGGCATGGAAATTAAATGAAATAGGGAAAAGAGGAAGCTCTCGTTAAACCATACGAAGTATGTCGAGACAATATTTTATAGGTTTAATATGCAGGATAGTAAGCCAATGAAGGCTCATATTCATGTAGGTATAAAGTTATTTACTAAAAATTGTTGCAGGACACGAGAAGAGGAAGAGGACATGTCTCGTGTTCCATACACAAGTGTAGTCGGTAACATGATGTATGAAGTGGTATGTATTAGATAAGACATTTCACGTGGAGTGGAAATATTGAGCATGTTTATGTCCAAACACGGTCAAAACCAGGGAAGGAGAATTGGACAACAGTAAAGTCACTTTTCAGGTATTTGTGTGGCACTAGTGATTATGGTCTATGCTACCGAAGAAGATTAGTATTGGACAAAGTTTTGGACATCCATGGCTTTGTTGATGCAGACTGGGCTGGAGATCTGGATCAAAGAAGATCTACAAGTGGGTATGTGTTTAACCTATTTGGAGGTGTAGTTAGTCGGATGAGAAAGAGACGGTTGATAGTGACACTTTCAACTATAGAGGCAGAATACATGGTGACCACTCATGCAAGCAAGGAAATAGTTTAGTTACAGAGATTGTGTTCAAGTATTGGGTTAGTACAACGAGATATAAGGATAGACGGTGACAACCAAAGTGAAATTTTCTTGGCAAAGAACCATGCTTATCATACAAAGACAAGCACACTGATATTCAGTATCACTTTGTGAGGGATATGGTTAAGGACAAAAGGGTGTTGCAGGTAACGTTGGACACTTTGAAGAATGTTGTAGATGCATTAATGAAGTTTGTTATGATTGAGTTTTTTTCTTGGTGTAGAGAAATAATAGGCATTGTAGGGTTGGACTAATGAATAAGCTCTCTTGTGACCCCCTATATGGAAAAGAAAACAACAAGTGGGAGAATGTTGGGTGTGTGTTATATTCTTTCTGTGACTAGTTGTGCATGCAGGGGGATCACAAAGGGGACTCTCGGGTGGTTTTAGGGGAACGATAGCCCCCCTGCATGGGGTCTAGGGCAAGGCCCTGAGAATCTTTTTTTAGACCTTATATTAGGTGGGTGGACCAACCTATGGTTTTTTTCATGGGTTTTTCACATGATTTTTAGCATGACGGTTTTCCACCAATGGTATTTTGTAGATCCAGTCAAGGGAACTATGGTTATGTTCTAATCCAGGGTTAATGGATTGGGATTTGTGAATGATTCAACATGTATATATATGTAGCGTAACATTGAAATGAACATAATGAAAAAGCAATATGGCATCATGGTTTTGGGATCTAGGGGAAAATACACTGTGTATTGTGATATGTTTTATGCTCTTGCTGGTGTTTATTTTCTTTTTTTTAGAATTCGTTTGTAGGTAATTTATGTATAAGGTTAAAATCTACATTGAGAAAGGATAAATGGAAACAATCATGAATTTCCAGAGATAGAACAAGATTTGTAAAACTCTAATTTTCAAAACCTCACAATCTAGAAGTTCATCGACTTTGAGGTATACTCTGTCTTCGTTTTTTATTTATATGATTAAACTAACGAATTTTTATTTGAAGTCGAAAAGTATACAAATATTTGTTAGCAACTTCATATATAAATATACAATTTCTTCTCAGTTCCAAGCGTGAAATAAGTTTTCACATGTTTATACATAGAAATACTCATTCCTTTTTAAAAAAGAAATGCCCACAATGTAGGAAACAAGAACGAAAAGCTAAAATTTGATTCTGAAATCATCAAATGAAGATTTCAGTAGTGATGATGGTACTGATAGATTTGGTAACAACTACTAGCTTTGTTTAATGGAAAACTTTACAATTTAAACTGAAACTCCAAAAGGGAAATCAATGCATCTAGTGAAAAGAATCAAATAGGATTAGAAATCAATATCTACACTGAAAGTAATGCATTGAGTGCAAGAAATCAAATAGAAGTAGAAATTGACATCTACACAAACTAATTCATCTAGTGTAAGGTATTAAATAGGATTGGAAATCGATATATACACTAAAATCAATGCATCTAGTGCAAGTGATCACATAGGATTAGAAATCAACTACTCTGAGTGAAAAGAAAAATATTCATGACCTTCTAGATATAACTTCTATGTCTCTATTCATCTATCTGTCTCCCTTTCGTCTTCCCTCTCTCTCCACCTTCCATTATGTGTATATTTCCCTCCCTCTCTCTCTTCCCCCTCCCTCTCTTCTCCCCTCTCTCCCCCACCCTCTCTCTCTCCGCCTCTCCCTCCCTTTATCTATCTTTCCTTTCTTCCCTCTCTCCCCTTGCCAACTATCTATATATATTTATAGGTCCCTCTATATTTCCTTATTTGTCTCACTATCTTAGCCCCTTAAACACATCTCTCTCTCTCTCTCTCTCTCTCTCTCTCTCTCTTTCCATATCTATCTCTCTTCCTCCCTCCCTCATTTTTTGTGTAGCAATTCTCACTGTAGATTAAACTGATTATGCAGTGTACTAAAGAAAAATACTTAATCTATTTCTACAATCAAACTTGCAGAATCTTAATTGATTTTGAGCAAGATCAAACATAATACATATAATAGAGGACAAGATTCAATCACACATGAAACACAGAAGAATACTCCAGGGAAATCCTAAGCTAAAAACCCCACTATATGTATTATCATACAAGTGGAAATATGCCTGGATTACACAAAACCTTAGCTAGGAAGCTATCCAGCTTTTAGTACAATCGCTCTACTGCTCCTAGATAGTCAAAGGATTCTCACAAACCTTCTCCTCTACCCTCCAAGCCTCCTATTTCCTTGCGCAGTTTTTCCTGGGGTCCAGTGCTTCCACTTGTGTGAATTCGCACCTCACACTGCTCACTTGGCTCAGTAGTAACTATGAAATCCTGAAGGAGATAATTCCTTCTGCATGGATGAGTTTCCTTTATATGAAAAATCCTCCAACTGATAGTACATTGTCCCATCATCTCATCTCAACGGGGTCTCTGACTGAACTGACATGCATGAGTTATTTATGAGAGAATATTTAGTTATCTGGAGAGCAATAGTTACATGCATGCAAGAATTAACTAACTAAACTCACAATTAATTCCACAAACTATTGGAACTAATCTAACTGGACTTAAATCAGATAACTAAGAGGACTAATTACAACTCATATTACAACTCATCCTCATCAGCTTAACTAAGGGATAAATTCCTCAATCAATGGAGAAACTGTTGCATGTCTTCACATAGACTTCATGTTTGATTTTTTCCAACTAATTAACTCAAGATGAATTAATTAATTATTAATCAAACGACTGCTAAGGTCAAATTCAAATTTTACTTCTCAATTTTAGTTCAGGGACTAACTAAAATTGGAATCCATCCCGAAATTCTATTTATAGCAATGCTATTTTTAACACTTTCATTTTTCAATCCTTGTTGCCATGTCCAACACTGGTACCCAAACTACTATTTATAGCAATGTTATTTTTAGCATTTCTTGTTGCCATTTTCAACACTCCCTCTCAACAAGAAAGGCGTTCAACTCGAATATGATCCTGAACCTTTGAATGTTTTGCATGCAACACTTCTCCCAAGTGTTATTTCTCTAGCAACTCTAGAAACAAAAAAACTCCCAATTGACCTCTATGTTAGGCTAGAAAATTCCTTTGATGCTTAAGCTCCATATGTCGCTGACATGTGCTCCCTCTCTAACCTTTAAGCTGCTATGGCACTCCATGTATCTCGCACCATTGCACACTTCTCTATGCCATCCTACACTAGTGCAACACTCCTGTGCCTCTCGCATTGTTGTAGCTTGCTAGCTCAACACAATCTTGGGACTCCTACTCTATAGCTCTCTCTGTCGCTCCATCTGCATCTGTCTCCACCCACTCAACTAGTCCTGCTACTCCTTGTCGGGGCTCCCATAGCAAGGTCTAATCAAAGAGGTTGGGTACCTCAATGATCCTGCCCCTATTCTAGCCTTCTTAGGACTGTCACTCCACATCGCCCCACCTCCTACCTGGAGGTATGTATGCATGTGATCCCTCTACCCACATGGCTCGAAATTTTCCCCTACTCGAGGTCTCTGCATGAGTGGATGCCTCCACTCAATCTCCTCTTGGCTTCCCGAGTTGTGGCTACTCCACATCCTCCTGAAGTTGCTTCACCAATTGTGACTCCTCCATAATTGTCTGAGACTTCATCTTGCACCAACAAGTCTCCATCAATTGCGTTACTCCTCAAGGCTTTGCATGCATCTTGAAACTCAAGAGCATACAGGTTCTTGACTCATGAACCGATCTACTTCACTTGTCCCGTGGTGATGTGTCAAAGGAAAACCTTTCCCTTACTGAAGACTACATCATAGCCTTTATCTTCCGGCATTGTGATCGACACCAAATTTTTCCTCAATCCTGGTACATACTTGACCTCGGTCAAGGTAATGTGAGCTCCATGCTCCCTCTAAAAAACAACCATGCCTTCACCTGAGACACTATAATTTTCATCATTACCCATCGCTATGAGTATCTGGATATCTTTCTCCTCCAAGCCATTGAACAAACTCTTATCATCGGTCATGTGGAAAGAAGCTCCACTATTAATAAACCAACCACATCCCACCATTGATGAAACCATGCATGAGAAGAGGGTGAAATCCAACTCAAACTATGAGGCCAATCCCTCACCTTCAGATCCTTCCTTGGATCTCATCTCGGATTTATTCAGTGGACAATTTGTAGCAAAATGACCCACCTCATGACAATGAAAGTATCACACTTTCGATTTGTCAAACTTCTTCCCACCATGCACAAAACTCAATTTGGGATGAGAATCCTTCTCCTTCCCTTTCTTCACCTCGCTAAGGTGTAATTTTCTTCATCCTCCTTGGATGAAGAACCATCTTTGGTGCTTCTTCTTATCTCCTCATGCATTAGATCCGACCAAATTCATTCCCAATCTGGTTGTTTCTCTCTTCCATATTGAGTCTTGGTATCTATGCCAACTCTTAGGAAGTCTAAGGAGTGCAAGACTCACCATGTCATCATCGGTTGTCGTGATCCCTATTCTTCCAATCTCATCCCTGCAGGTGGTGAGCTTGTTTAGATACGTAGAGATCATGTTGCCCTTTTCACACTTGATTTTCCAAAGCTTGTCCTTTAGCGCCAGCTTTCTCTGATCGTTTTTGTTATGATATAGATCTTTCAATGTTTTCCACATCAAAAACGATGTCTCCTTCCCATTGAGACTCAAGACTATATGGTCTCGAACTCCCTCCAGAAGGATTCTACTTGCTCTAGCCACACATTTCTTCAATTCTGCCAATTCTATAGCATTAGCCACTGCCGGCTTGGGGACTTCTTGATCTATGATGTCCTTTAGACGGTTATCCTCTAATACTGCTTCCATGCGATCCTTCTAGGGTATATAATTCGAGTTGCCATCAAGAGCATACTCGAGTCTTAAACCATTGAACGACATTGGTGAAATTGAGACATGATAAGAACTCGATTTCTATATTCAGGAACCTCAAACTTTGAACTTCTCCATTCTTTGTATATTGTTCTCTCCTTTTATCACCTTTGCTCTGATACCATGTAGAAATTATCACTGTATATTAAACTGATTATGCAATGTAATGAAGCAAAATACGTTATCTACTTCTACAATAAAACTTGCAAAAGCTTAATCAATTTTGAGCAAGATCAAATAGAACACATATAATAGAGAAGAAGATTCAATCACACATGAAACATAGAAGAATACTCTCTGGAAAGCATCGGCTAGAAACCCCACTATCTGTATTACTATACAAGTGGAAATATGTCCAAATTACACAAAGCCTTAGCTCGGAAGCTATCCAGCTCTAAGTACAATCCATCTGCTGCTCATAGACAGTCAAAGGCTTCTCACAAGCCTTCCTTCTCCTCTACCCTCTAAGCCTCCTATTTCCTTGCACAATTTTTCGTGGGGTCTAGTGCTTCCACTTGTGTGAATTCCCACCTCACATTGCTCACTTGGCTTAGTAGTAATTGTGCAATCCAGAAAGAGATAATTCCTTCTGCATGGATGAGTTTCCTTTAAAGGAAAAATCCTCCAACTGATAGTACATTGTCCCATCCTCTGATTTCAACTAGGTCTCTAACTGAATTGACATGCATGAATTATTTATGAGAGAATATTCAGTTATCTAGAGAGAAGCAATTACATGCATGCAAGCGTTAACTAACTGAACTGACAATTAATTCCACAAACTATTGGAACTAATCTAATGGGACTTAACTCAGATAACTGAGCTAACTAATTACAACTCAAAGTACTACTCATCCTCATCTCCTTAGCTAAGGGATAAATTCCTCAATCAATGGAGAAATAGTTGCATGTCTTCACATAGACTTCATGTTTGATTTTCTACAACTAATTAACTCAAGATGAATTAATTAATTATTAGTTAAACAACTACTAAGATCAAATTCGAATTTTACTTCTCAATTTTAGTTCAGGGACTAACTAAAATTGGAATCCATCCCGAAATGCTATTTATAGCAATTCTGTTTTTAGCACTTCCATTTTTCATTCCTTATTGCCATGTCCAATATTCGTACCTGAACTGCTATTTATAGCAATGCTACTTTTAGCATTTCTTGTTTCCATTTTCAATACTCCCTCTTAACAAGAAAGGTATTCAACTCGAACCCGATCCTAAGCCTTTAGAATGTTCTGCATGCAACACTTCTCCTAAGTGTTATTGCTCCAGTAACTCTAGAAACAAAAAAACTCCCAACTGACCTCTCTAGATGGCTAGAAAAATCCTCTGATGCTGAAGCTCCATCTGTCACTGACAAGTGCTCCCTCTGTGACCTTTGAGCTGCTACAACACTCCATGTATCTCGCACCATTGCACACCTCTCTGTGCCATCCTGCACTGGTGTAACACTCCTGTGCCTCTCGCATTGCTACAACTTGCTAGCTCTGGACAGTCTTGGGACTCTTGCACTATAGCCCTCTTTGTCACTCCATCCGCATCTGTCTCTACCCACTCAACCTGTCTTGCTACTCCTTGTCAGGGCTCCTGTAGGAAGGTCTAATCAAAGAGATTGGGTACCTCAATGATCTTGCCCGTATTCTAGCCTTCTTGGGACTACCACTCCACATTGCCCCACTTGCTACCTTGAGGTATGGATGCATGTGATCACTCTACCCACTTGGCTCGAAATTTTCCCCTACTGGAGGTCTCTGTATGAGTTGATGCCTCCACTTGACCTCCTCTCGGCTTCCCCAGTTGTGGCTGCTCCACATCCTCCTGAAGCTGCTTCACCAATTGTGGCTCCTCCACAATTGTTTGAGACTTCATCTTGCACTGCATGTTGAGAGGTAATGTACTCTCCCTCTCAACCACCAAGTCTCCATCAACTACCTTGCTCCTCAAGGCTTTACATGCATCTTGAACCTCAAGAGCATATAGGTCCTTGACTCATGAACCGATCTGCTTCACCTGTCTCGTGGTGATGTGTCGAAGGAAAACCTTTCCTTTATTGAAGACTATGTCATAGCCTTTGTCTTCTAGCATTGTGATTGACACCAAATTTTTTGCTTAGTCCTGGTACATAGTTGACATTGGTTAAGGTAATGTGAGCTCCATTCTCCCTCTGAAAAACAACCGCGCCCTCACCTTAGACACTATACTTTTCATCATTACCCATTGCTATGAGTATTTGGAGATCTTTCTCCTCCAGGTACTGAAAAAACTATTGTCACCGGTCACATGGAAAGAAGCTCCACTTTCATGAAACCAATCACATCCCACTATGGATGAAACCATGCAAGCGAAGAGGGTGAAATCCAACTCGAATTGTGAGACTCGTGCCTCACCTTCAGGTCCTTCGTTGGATTCCATCTTGGATTTCTTCAGTGGAAAATTTGTAGCAAAATAACCCACCTCATGACAGTGAAAGCATCGCACTTTCGATTTGTCAAAATTCTTCCCACCATGGGAAGAACTCGATTTAGGATGAGAATCCTTCTCCTTTGCTTTATTCACCTTACTCGCTAAGGTGTAATTTTCTTCATCCTCATTGGATGAAGAACCATCTCTGGTGCTTCTTCGTATCTCCTCCTGCATTAGATCTGACCAAAGTCGTTCCCAATCTGGCAGTTTCTCTCTTCCATTTACCAAGTTTTGGTAGCTATGCCACCTCTTAGGAAGACCAAGGAGCGCAAGACTCACCATGTCATCATTAGCTGTCATGATCCCTACACTTCCAAGCTCATCCCTACAGGTGGTGAGCCTGTTCAGATACATAGAGACCTTGTCACCTTTTTCACACTTGATTTTCTGAATCTTGTCTTTCAGTGCCAACTTCCTCTGATCGCTGTTGTTCAGATATAGATCTTTCTATGTTTTCCGCATTGAATATAGTGTCTCCTTCCCATGGAGACTCGAGACTATGTGGTCTCAAACTCCCCCCAGAAGGATTCTCCTTTCTCTAGCGACACATTTCTTCCATTCCACCAATTCTGTAGCATTAGCTGCTGCCATCTTGGGGACTTCTTAATCAATAATGTCCTTTAGACATTTATCCTCTAATACTTCTTTCATGTTACCCTTCCAGACTATATAATTCGAGCTACCATCAAGGGCATACTCATGTCTTAAATTGTTGAACACCATTCGTGAAATTGAGATATGATAAGAACTCGATTTCTATATTCAGGAACCTCAAACTTTGAACTTCTCCCTTCTTTGTATACTATTCTCTCCTTTTATCACCTTTGCTCTGATACCATGTAGAAATTATCACCATAGATTAAACTGATTATGCAATTTACTAAAGAAAAATAGTTAATCTACCTCTACAATCGAACTTGTGGAAGCTTAATCGATTTTGAGCAAGATCAAACAGAACACATATAATAGAGGAGAATATTCAATCACACATGAAACATAGAAGAATACTCTCGGGAAAGCCTTAGCTAAAATACTCATTATCTGTATTATCATACAAGTGGAAATATGTCTGGATTACACAAAGCCTTAGCTTGGAAGCTATCCAGATCTTAGTACTATCCCTCTGCTGTTCATAGCCAGTCAAAGGCTTCTCGCAAACCTTCTCCTCTGCCCTCCAAGCCTCTTATTTCCTTGTGTAGTTTTTCTTGGGGTCCATTGTTTCCACTTGTGTGAATTCCCACCTCACACTGCTCACTTGGCTCAGTAGTAACTGCGCAATCCTGAAGGAGATAATTCCTTCGGCACAGATGAGTTTCCTTTATAGAAAAAATCCTCCAACTGATAGTAGATTGTCCCATCCTTTGATCTTAACTGGGTCTCTGATTGAATTGACATGCATGAGTTATTTATGAAAGAATATTCAAATATCTGGAGAGCATCAGTTACATGCATGCAAGAATTAACTAACTGAACTCACAGTTAATTCCACAAACTATTGGAACTAATATAACTGGAGTTAACTTAGATAACTGAACTAACTAATTACAACTCAAAGTACAACTCATCCTCATCTCCTTAACTAAGGGATAAATTCCTCAATCAATGGAGAAATTGTTGCATGTCTTCACATAGACTTCATGTTTGGTTTTCTCCAACTAATTAACTCAAGATGAAATAATTAATTATTAAGCAAACTTTTGTTAAGATCAAATTCGAATTTTACTTCTCAATTTTAGTTCAAGGACTAACTAAAATTGGAATCCATCCCAAAATGCTATTTATAGAAATCCTATTTTTAACACTTCCATTTTTCATTCCTTATTTCCATGTCCAACACTAGTACCTGAACTTCTATTTATAGCAATATTATTTTTACCATTTCAATTTTTAGCATTTCTTGTTACCATTTTCAACATTTTGGCTCTCTCTTCTTCCCTCTTTCCCCCTCCATCTATATCTCTATCTCCCTGTATCTCCTTTTTTATCTCTCTATATCAAACCACAAACCTACGTTCTCTCTCCATATCTATCTATCTATCTATCTCCCCCTCTCTCTTCTTCCCTCTCTACCCCTTCCATATATATAACTATCTCCTATTGTCTCTGTATCTTAGCCCCCAAACATACACTCTCTCTCTCCATATCTATCTATCTCTCTCTTTCTCTCTCCCCCACTCTCCCTCTCCCTCTCCCCCCTTCGTATTCCTCTCCCTTTCTCTCTTCCCATTCTCTCCCTCTCTCTCTCTCTCTCGATATCTAACTCTCTTTCTCCATCCTTCTCTTTGCGTATCTCTTATGTCTTCCTCCCCCTCCATATATATCCCCATCTCTCCTTGTCTCTCCTTCTCACCCCCAAAACATACACACTCTTTCTCCATATATATCTATCTCCCTCTCCCTCCCTTTCCCTCTCCCTCTCTCTCTCTTCCGCTTACCTCTTTCTCTCTTCTCTCTCTCTCTCTCTCTCTCTCTCTCTCACTCTCAAGGTCTCTCTTGATCTCTCCCTTTACACTCCCTTTCCCTCTCCACCTTTCTCTCTCTATGTTTTTCTTCCCCTTCTAACTCCATCCCTTGCTCCCCCTTCTCTCCTCTCTCTCTTCTTTCCTCTCTCTCCCCTTCTCTCCCACCGGCATTTGTCTCTGCCCCCCATCACTCTCTCTCTCTCTCTCTCTCTCTCTCTCTCTCTCCATAGTCAAAACCTATCATTCTCTCCCTCCCTTTCCCCTTTTCTCTCTCCCACATCGTCCCCCCTCCATATCCATGTCTTTATGCCTCTCTTCCCCTTCTTTCCCTATCTCTATTCTTTCAATTTCTCTCTCTCCCCTCTTGTCGTCTCTCCCTCATTCCATCTTCATCTCTCCCTTTCACTCCCTCTCTCTTTGCACCTCTATCTCTCCGTATCTTTGGTCTTCCCTCCCTCTCTTTCCTCCAAATCCATCTCTCGCCCTCCCTCTCTCCTCTCTCTCTTATTTATAATATTATTTATATTATATAAATTTCACATATGTATATGTAAAAGTATTCTCATTTATGATTTACTAAAAGCTCGATTTAATTTCTATGGGGCTTCTTTTAGAAGTCGTGAGGATGGAGGGTTTAGATATACCTAAAAAGTAATCATAACATTTTTTGTTTTACATTTCATTAATAAATCCTCTAAAATTAAATTAAATTAAAGTATTTGTAAAATATTTTGATTTTGAAATAAGTTATGGTTTTTAGGAATGTGGTATTTACAAGCCATGCTATTGGGCAATGGTATTGTAATAGAATAATGAAAGACCTAGATCCATAACATAATAATCAAAAATACTAGATGGCCCATGGTATTGATAAACCATGGTATTAGTCCATGGTATTATGATTTTCTGCCCTCCTCTCCCCCTCCCTCTATATTTTCTTATGGTTATTGGCCCATGGTATTGTAAAAAGGCCTATCGAGAAGCTCTTATGGGTATTGGCCCCCATGTAATTTTAAAAAACCTATTTAAAAGTTAATAATATTCATGGTAAATATTCATGATTAAAAATGTTGTTATATTGTAAATATTAAAATTTTATGTGCTTATTACTTAAATTTAAAGATGGCTATAAGATCATTATTTTAATTTGTATGGTAACATGAATGTTAATTTATAAGCTTATATATTTTAATGTGATATGTATATTATATTTTCTTCTATCTAAAAACTTATTCCTAATTTTATTAATAAAAAACAAAATTATAATATTAAAAAATTGAATTAAAAAAATATCTCACATCTCACATCTCACTCTTACACATCTACCCTATAATTAACCTTAGAGCCCATCTTAGGACAATAATTAGCTACATAAACTCAGGTATTAGGGTTTTGATGTCATATACTACTCTTTGTTCCATAGGAACAGTTTTGGAATTACTTATTCACTTTATAGCCCAAGACCTTATGCTAAAGTGATGATTTGTGAACAAGACTTCCTAGATTGTTGTGAAGACAATTATCAACCAATAGGTTGCCTTACCTAGCTTTACAAAGTGCTTAGAAGTTAGAAGTGGGACAAGAAATTACATTAATCTTTGGTTGTTGTTGATTATTCAATATGTTTACTTCCTTATGGCATGTTTACTTGTCATAATTAATGATATTTTCCTATAAATGGTGATTATGTTTTTAATCTTTTTCAAGGAAATAACCTAGCACACCAATTAGAAAAAAATAAAGAGAAATGGCATGCCAGACCTAATTTCATGGGGTGGTTGGAGCTCCGAGCATACCAGTCACCATGTCATAAAAGAAACCTTGATAATATCATAAATACTTATCAATTATATCCTTGGAAAATAAATCTTTCACATTAAGAATGGTGTTGCTTGAGATCTAGCTACTTGAGCATACTAGTCACCCTGTCATAAAAGAAAACTTGATAATATCATAAATGCTCAATTACATCCTTAGAAAATAAATCTCTTCGCATCAAAAATTTTGGGAACTCTCTTTTCTATTTTATATTGAAAAATGTACGTTAATATCTTCTCCACATTACAACGACCTCTTTTCACATTAAGATATTATAAATTCTTTTTTCCATTGTATATTGGAAATTGTACATTAATATGTTTCAGCAATATATTACCACAATGAATATGTATTTTATTTTTATTTCATCCGACCTACTTAAAATTAATTTTAGCCAAAAATAACATTTGCATTCTATCTTATCCGGAATTCATTAGGTTGGAAAAAGATAGTGAAATCTACGAGTTCATCTGTAACATAACTAACCTGACAAAGTGTTGAACTGAGTAAGATTGTTTTTTTCTTTCACCATATGAAATACGCACACATTAACAACTTTTTTGATCTACCAAACCTATTTATTGTAAACAATTAGTTATATCTAGAAAATGTATTGTAACTTTTTTTGCGAAAAGAGAAATAACAGAAAATACCAAATTGTTGAACCAGAACAACGTTTTATAAATCAATTTAAAGATGGAATATTTTTTATCCCATTGTTAGTTTAATTCTTTCAACTAAAGCCTTCGAAAAAGCTACAAGGTGATTATATTTATAATCATTTTCGAGTAGATAACATAGCCCACATATATTGCGATATAAAACAATTGGGGGAGAGATGTCATGCCACAGGTAATTTCGTTTGGTTGCTAGAGCTCCGACATTACACCAACCTCCTTTCAATTTTTTGGAAAATAAACCTCTTCGCATAAAGAATTTCCGCAACCCTCTTTTCACATTCAGATATTCAGAACTCTCTTTTCCATTGTCTATGGGAAATTGTGCATTAGTATCTTTTAGACATTACCGTAATATATTATAGATGTTTGAGTAACATTTAAGAGTGAAAAATCACAAGATCACAGTGGTCGAGGAGAACATAATGAGCAGAAGGTTGGTGAATTATTTGGAATATGTTTATGTGTTATAATATACACCAATAAAGTGAACGGTTGCACAAAAGAAGATTCAGCTGAGAGTTAAAGTAATGAAATCGCAATATATTTATGTGCTATAATATAGATCAATAAGGTGAATCGTTGCACCAATCAAAATTCAGTTGACAGTTAAAAGTAATGAAATTTAACTGTGAAAAATGGATTTCACTATGCACAATAGTAAAGAGTGGCAGTTGGGGGAGTTCTTCTTAATAAACACGCCTTATAGCATAATAAAATTATATTTTTTATTATAATTTGTATAATTTTCAATTTATATATATTAATGTAATTTAGAATTGCATAATTTTTAAACCAATTTTTATTTTAAATTTATATTTTTAAAATTAATAAAAGTGTTTGTTTAATGAAAAAAAATATTTACAATTAAAAAACTAAAATTATATGTTTTTAAGAGGGCAATTTAATTAATTAAGATAAAATTGCATTTTTCTCTATAATTTAATGATATAATTTTAGAATGTATTTTTGAATGCATAAATGCATTAAGTGCATTGATAAAAAACAACACTTAACTTCACAAATTAAATAGCTTAAATTTAGTCAACAAAATTGACCAAGAAAAATACCTAAAAAAATACCATTTTGTTTATTAGTTAGAATATGTTCTTTTTAATTGAGAATATACCTTTTGCATATAATTTTAGAGTGTATTTTTGAATGCATAAATGCATTAAGTGCATTGATAAAAAACAACACTTAACTTCACAAATTAAATAGCTTAAATTTAGTCAACAAAATTGACCAAGAAAAATACCTAAAAAAATACCATTTTGTTTATTAGTTAGAATATGTTCTTTTTAATTGAGAATTATACCTTTTGCCCCAAATTTAAATTGTCATGAAATATGTAAATTTTAAATTAATAAAAAATACCTCCCAAAAATACTAAAGACTAAAATGCTTAGAGTACAGAATTTTATAAATTACATAGTATACTTGTTTTTTTTTAATAACTACATAATGAGAAAACTTATCATAATTCTGGATATTATTTAAAGAAAATCATACCAATTTTTAATAACTATATAATGAGAAAACTTATCATAATTCATGATCATTATTTAAAGAAAACCATACTACCTGAAATTATCTGCTAAATACCTTAAAATCTTGAACCATTAATTTTTTTCGTTTTTTTATGTCCCGAAAAAGACTAACTCTTAACAGAACAAAATTAATTTTAAGTTTTTGTTATTAAAAATGTAAGTTAAAAAACAGCCTTGAAAGCAAAATGCTTTATTTTATTTTGTAGGAGTCGAGAACTAACTTTTTTTTCTTTAGGAAGCTCTGTGCCTATATAGAACTGTAATCTCGCTCAATGCTTAGATTATCGAAACAAAACATAACAAACTAAAAACAAAATGGTTAGATTACAATTTTCGGCTGCACACTTTTACAATGTGTTAGAGTACATTTTATTGTGGAGTTGGCAAAATTAATGGGAAATATGTTAAACAAAAGGTTGATTGTTATAAGAAAGATATTACAAATATAAAACGTATTAATTAATGAAGATTTCGGAAAAATCATATTACTAATATTTTCATTAATTAATTTTTATTAATTAATAAATGATAAATCACAAAAAACTTGAATTCAAATATAAAACTTATTAGAACACTTTTTACCCTTTATTGTAGAACTGGCAAATTTAATAGAAAATATATCCCGCGAAAGGGTGACAGCTGCAAGAACGCATCACAAATATAAAACTTCTTGCCACGCTTTTTCAATTCTGTAGGCCCAACAAAACTATCCAATCGTTGGCTGCAACCCTGAACACGGTCCACATGTGGTGCCCCTTCCGCTCGCAATATTATGTCTGATTTATATCCTGCACTTGACCCTGACACTAACATTATTTTATCGCTTGCTCCATTTCGAAGCAACTAACCTAATGCACCATGAAAAGATCAACGTCTTTTATATCACTTATGTACATTTGTAATTACATCAAAAAGTTACCCTCAATTCCAGAAGTAAGGACTTCTAGAATTTTTCCGAAGGTATGTAATTACATTAAAAAGTTAAGTTTTCAAATTTATACTTATATGAGTGATTATCAAAATAGATTTTTAAAAGGTTTTCAATTATTAAGTGGATGGTAGAGATTTAATTTTTATTTATTTTAAAATATTTTATATTTTTTAATTATTATATACAAATTAAAGTTTAGATTTTTTTCCAAAATAGTAATGTCTTTTTCATTTTTTTTTAATTCAAAAAAATATCATATGAAAAAGTGCGATATGCAATGGGTTATAGTTTTTTTGGCATGTAGTATTGATGAGTTATGTCTTTGAGATTCTAAGGAAGCTTATTTAAGATTAAGAATCTAGATATTAAAATAAAAATGAATCTCGATCGTATTACATATTTTTTTTTTCTAAATGTACATAAGTTTATTTTATATATTAACTCTTTTTTGTAAGTAGTAATAATAGTAATAGTAATAATAATAATAAGTTATAATTAAATTAATTTTTATGTTTTTTTAGTTTTAAAATTATGAAATATAATGCAGTAAATGTTTAGATGTTTTTCATGGAAAGATGACTATCGAACATTTATCAACTATTTAATTTATATGTTTCCACTATTTTATCTAATCTTGTGAGACTTCACTTCAATTTAGAAAGAACATATGTGTGATATCTAAATAAAAGTCAAGTTAATGGTAATAATGATGAATACTTGGAAATTACTAAGAAGGGGCTGAATCATTAGTTGTGTCTTTTAAAAATAAACAATTCAAGTTAACTCTTCACTTTCAAGTATTTTCTTTTGTAGCTAGTGATTTATGTATGTGTTCAACTCTTAATTGTTGCATTTGCAGCCAAAGAGAAATTTGGATTCAACATATAATAATAAATTTAAAAGCACATGAACACACCATATATAAGTGGAAACTCATAAAAGAAAAACCACGAAATTTAGGTAAAGTGATGTCAAGGCAAGCTCCTACTCTTTTATTACATCATTTTTTTTTGTAGGATCCAACCAATAGGAGGTTGCTACCTCAATTTCTTCTACAAGCTACAACTTGCTTGGAAGATCCTACTTCCACTTACATGTTCCAATGTGTTCTTTTTTCAGACCACCACTTGAAAGGAGACTACAATCCCCTACTCAAATTACAAATGAAAGTTACTGGTTACTTGGTCACTTTTCTATGCTTTGAACACTTATTCCATCCTCTATTTTGTTGCTTCTATTCTATGCTACCTTTTCTATGTTATGCTCTGCTTTTGTTCCTTCTCTCCTATTCTTCTTATGAGGGTTACTTACGAGCTCTCTTTTTCTCTCATAAATCAATTCACTAACTTTTTTATTTCATTCAAAATGACACCTTTTATAAACTAGGTTTTCTAGTTGTTTGCACTCCATGTAAGAATTTGAATTCAAGAGTTATCACTTGGTCTTTTAGGGCTATTCACAATCTGCCTCTTCATTTACAAGAATGAAACTTATTTCGAGACAAATACTCCATGAATTGATTGAAAAACTGAAAAATTGAATTCCAACATCAATGATTGTAAAAGACAAAATTTGAAATTATTTATTTATTTTTATTTTTATTTATTTATTATTTATTTTTCATTTATTTATTTATTTATTTCAGATTTGTACTAACCATATTTTTATTTTTTTTTCTAGATTTGTACCAACTACATTTTTTAAGGGATTTAAGCATTCTTCTATAATGTCTTTGAGATTAACAACATGGAAATTCATTGATTCCATGTTCTATCATATACCATACTATACAAATTATTATTTTCAATACAAGCATCGTTTTCTTCAGATCTTATTTTCAGATTCTTATGTGCCATATTTTCGTATTGGTTGTAAGAGCAGCAACAAGAAAGTGATCAATAAACAATGAAAAATAACCATCCTTTGCACATAACATCACTTTAATCAACCTTGATCGTTCATGTAATGTAATCATCCTTGAGCCTTCATGCACATCATAGTAATCAAACATGTGATCAATTTCTATCATCGTGACATAACATTTGCCATCAATTCTAGCATTAACTCCCCATTTGGCATTTGGCATTGATGGAAACACTATTGTCCTCCACCATTTTTTTATCTCGGAAATATTTCTCTTTACTTAGGCTTACCTCCTCCTCTGACATCAATGGTAATGGGGTTTTATCTCTACCATTTTCTTCATGATATTTGAGTAAACAATCAAGAACAAAAGACTGCAGATCTTCATTATTTATGTTACTTAAGAAGGTTGCTACATGCTTAAGATGTTTATTATTGTCTACTTCCATGTCATTATTTTTATGGTCAACTCTTTGATTAGAGAAGAAAATCAAGTTAAATAAAATCTCCACATATGCCTTCCACAACGGAGCATTGATGCCTCTGTCATCAACTGTTTCCGTTGCCTTCTCAAGAGAAGGCCAAAAGATTTAAAGTGAATCTGAAGGCTAGCATACACATATTGTCATTGTGTGTAATTGTCTCCATTGTGTATTTATTCACGGGTCATTCCTTATTGAAATTTTCCTTCTAGATGTTGTAAATGTGTTTATTTTGAATCAATGGGAGGGTTTTAGCTACACCAATTGTTTTCCTTTGCAATTCATTTCTCTCTTTTAAGTGTTGAAACATTGGAATATCAGGTACAATAAAATCCAATATCACCATATTCAGTACAACGATTTCATGGTCCATATTTATAATAAAATTTTGTAGTGGAGGAATTATTGTGCATGCTTTGCCCCATGTGGTTTGAATTTCGAGTTATAATATCAACTAAAGTACATTAAATCCACCTCAGCTAAAGCTAATGAAACTATCGACTATTGTCTTCTCAGTCATACCTATGCTTGACAAAAGTATGAAACAAAATAGTTGATTTAAACTCAAAATTTTAATATAAAAATGCATGTTATTTAAGTAGCGTTAGGACTTCTAAATTTTAAAAAATAGAGGAAACGTATCATTTGCAGGCTACCAGAGGTTGGATTTATTCCAGCTTTTAAATCCCTTATGTTCATTGATGTAGAAGTGGGAAAAAGGTAGTAGTGAATCTCTCAACGCAGAAGGAAAAACTTCAAGATGCAAAGGTCTCAAAATAATTTACAAATGGTTTCAGAAATGCTTTAATGCACACTATTTTAGTGTTAGTGTTTCAATAATTCATTTACATGCACGTGTCTACGAGCTACAAAATGAATATGTTGTGGATATGAAACTTGAATTCAGTGCAGATATGAACTTACATCTTTTCAAAGATGCCTTTTTTTAATCACATTCATTTCTAAATCTCATTAGGGGAATTTTGAGGTTTAAAATGGGCATCCTAAGGAAATTATAAAATAATAGTGGAAATAATAAAATAAGATTATATTACATCATCAAATTTTAGAGGGAAAAAAGAAAACGATTTTTTCAACTTGTATTTTCAATTTATATCCTTATGGGTTTACTCAAATTTTGAGCAAAAACACTCGTTGGATGGAAAATTTGATTCCTCATCCAAGGAGTAGCCATGTTACATACTTTTAATGGACCCTACCATAGGAAAAATGAGAAATACATGACAAACATTATTGCAATCACATTTTTTCATGTATTTGTCATTTTTCATGTAGTAGGGTCCATCGAAAGTATTTAACATGGGTACTCCTTGGATGAGGAATTAAATTTTGCATCCAACGAGTACTCCCACTCAAAATTTGAGTAAACCCTTAAGGATATAAGTTGAAACTACGAGTTGAGAAAATAGTTTTATTATTTTATTATTTTTTAATCTTTTTACTATTTTACTCCAAAAATAGTGAATCATCCCCCATGGTTGACATCATCATATTTAGTCGTATTGGTTATTATAAAGTTTATTTTGGTTGTACATTTTTCTTAGGAGACCCATTTTACATCTCAAAGTTCCCCTAATGATTAGATGATTTAAACACCACAAATTTCAAATAATCACTTGGAGTTGAAGTCATTTCCATCCTTCATGTTGAATTTGTAACTATGGTTAATCTTAATAATGTAATTTTGGTCACTTGATATAATTATATTTATCATTTTAAATTATATTTATAAATTCTTGATTCAAAGGAAAGTCTATTTTGAGTCAAAGTCCCATTTCGACTTTTAAAATATGTAAATTTAATTTTTTTGAAATGAAAATTTTGGCTCCAAAAATGATGGGTTGGCTTCCCTCCAAGTCAATTTGACCTAGGCCAAGGGACACGGGCATTTACCCTAGACATACTACTATATAAAGGCAACTCGAGCTCCTCTGGGAAATTCTCTTTCATCTCTCAAGAGAGTTTATGGGCAAGTGAGTGAACGATAAGAAGGACAAAGAAGGATGGAAAATAAGACAAAATTATATCTATTCTTTCTCTTTCAAGAAACTCACATGTTTGAAGTGATATCTCTTTGTGGTTCACAATTTTTCTAGGGAAACTATTGTAGGGGAATGTAATTTTTTCTAGGTTACTAAGGTAACTGTTGTAGGGATGGAAGATATAAAAATGAGATGTCAGATTAATATTAAGTTATTATAGACTCATGTGCAGGATTTGCCTATATTACTTAGTTCAACGAATCAAAAGGATTCCGAATAATATAGACAATGAGCAGTTAGAGAAACATAAAAGATACACACACATAACATAGCAATGATCAAGGAGTTCACCTAAAACTATTGGACTACATCTCTTGGTCCAGCTTTTAGTGGTGACCTCTCTATTATGTCTTGAAGAGTAGATTTTTCACAAATGTGAGCTCAAATTGAGTCTCAACACAACAGGAACAAACAATAGGGTTTTGCTTGAATCCCTCATGTCTTTCTGAGTACACAAACTCTCCCTCTTGCTCTCTGTCTTTGTCTTCTCTTTGTCTCAGCACTGCCTGCCTTTGTCTCGAAACTGAGTGGATTTTAAGCCTATTGGCACTTGTTTGTTCATCTCCCCTTTCAGGCTCTTTGGCTCCCAGCCTCTGTCCATTCAAATCCCCTCTAAGCGTTAAACAATAATTACGAAATGCCTTCAGGTATGGTGGCCACCTGTTTTTAAATGGAAAGGACCTTTGGTGTGGTTGAAATCCTTGGGAACACGTTTCTCTATTTACACAGAGAAATACACTAAAAACATGCAAAAACTCTTTCTATCGGACTTCAAATATCATCAAATCTGCCCTATAATCCTTTGAGATCTGCCTTTGGTTGCTATCGCAAGTCCACCGTTGATCTGTGTGATCGTTGATCCAATAGTTGATATTCATTTTGGGAAACTTATGCACATGGAGATTACCTGCCCAAAAAGGTGGTTTTCTCTCTCCGGTGCCAAGCCACGTGCCGGCCAGTGTATGGGATCGGGCGGAGCCCGTCCAATACTACTTACCGCCTGAGGCCTGGCCGAAATCCCGCTCATTATGGAACTCAAAATATATATAGCTGCATGTATAAACCTTTCGAGTCCATTTTATCACTCTGGTTACATTTCCTTTGTATTTCGTTCATTTAATGAAAATGCGAAACTACATAGAAAAACCCTTTTTTCCAGAACTCAAAATATTTTAATTTGCAACCATAAAACCAGTTGGGTCTAGATATCACAAGCCGCATATGTATCAGCCCCGCTCCTTTATATTTCCGCGATGCGATATATCGCAATTGCATATCACATAGTCCTCGGGCCATGGTTAGTCCTCCTTTTGTTTTTAGCGATGTGATACTGTGAGTCAATATGGACCGTTGATCTGCGCGCTTGATCGACGATCCTCGTTGACTCGTGTTGATCGTTGTCGCAATCTTCATATGGCTGCCTCTGATTGCAATATGTTGATTACATCTGGATCATTGATCGGTCTAATCCGACGACTCCTGTACAATGTTGCTTTAGCCTCCACTTAACTCTGTTTTCGACATTTCTTCATGTTTTTCTTGTCCAATAGTGTTTTCTGCCATTCTTCAAGGTTTATTGTTTGTGATAGTGCTTAAGTATTGAAAGGCTTAGAGGTTTTTAGGATCCATTTTGGATCACACCTTCCCACTGAAAAGCTTATGGGCCACAAAAAGTTGGTTTTTAAGCATCGACTAAGTGATGATATAGCTTCCTCACTTACTCAATTTCTATCCATCATGCACTTCTTGGTTTTGAACCTTTAAGTCCAATCCTTAGGTACTCAACATCCCCTCTGTGTGTAGTTCTCACCTTCCTATCCAGAACTGTGTATTCTTGCAACTCATTGAGATATTCAGGCAACAGATCATCAATAGAAGGCAACTGACTTTGCTCTTTGGGATCTTCAATCAATGAAGTTTCATATAGTCTTATGTTCTTTGCATTAACGACTGAATAGATATGCATATAAGCTGGCAAATCAAGGCGAAAATCGTTTTCAACATTTTTCTCAAGTATCTTAAAAGGCCCATTCCTTATTGGTTTCAGCTTCTTACCTTCTCCTTGCATTCTGTCTTTGCTGATGTACAGCCAGACTTAATCACCAACTTGGAAACTATGCTCAATTCGATGCTTGTCATGCCTTGCCTTGTACTTGGCCTGACTTCTTTCCAGCTATTCCTGCACTGACTGGTGAATTTCTTGGATCTGTTCAATGAACTTGGTTGCTTTGTCCACATCATTGTGTCCATCAACTGCTACGTCTTTTCCAAAGACAAAATCCAAGGGAGACTTTGGTATAAAACCAAAACAAGTCTCAAAAGGAGTTCTATGAGTAGAAGAGTGCTTGGCACAGTTGTAAGCATGTTGCACATAACACAAATGTTCATACCAAAGCTTGGGATGCTTGTTGCAATAGCCAATGAGCAATTGGATCATTGTACTATTTGTTAGCCTACTGCTCATAGCAGGTATTCATATTTCATGATCGACATTTCTACATGCCAAATATGTCATACTTTGCACGCTACAATGTTCCATATTTGCTACTGAGGCCGAAGAAGTGTCCATGAGAGTGTGCTAGTCTAAGTGCCTCTGCTGTATTCCAATTTTGATAAGTTATTCCATTTTTGAAGAATTTTCAGTTAAAGGGAAGTCCAAACAGCTTAATCTTGGTCTCCCTAGGTTTCAATTTCCTATTGTAGAATATAGAGAATCATCATCTGTCCGAACAGCTTAATCTTAGCAGATTCTTAGATAGGTAGAGAAGCAAGGGTGTTCAACAGCCTAATCTGAGCCCCTGGATGAAATAAGTATAGATGTAGATAGGAGGACAGTAAAAAGAAAAAGTTGAAAAGCTGGGTTTGCTAGTCCAAGTGCACCCAAACCAAAAGAAGAAAAAATGCTAGGTAAAGTAGGTTGGGTAAGTAGTTTTGTGGTTGCAGAAATCAAGATATGTGATCCATTTCATGTTTTCGAGTGTTATATGTATCTAGATCACAGTTTTGAGGTACTTTTTCATTTTGATCAGCTCAAGCAAGGCATCTCTAACTCCCCCTTCTTCTTATTTTCCAAATCACTCACTAACATCCCCTTGAGGACCTTGGGATCTGCCCAACCAGTCCTGTTTTCACTCCATCCTTGTTAAAAACCAAGTTGCCATCTGAGTTGACTTGGTGAAAAGAAGCCACATTTCTTGTGTAAAAATAATCTTTACACAATCCATTCATTTCCCTATGCTTAAGTTTCCATTCTATAAACTTAGCATGCATCCCCTCCTTTACATTCCAAAGACCTTATATTAACATCTAACTCTATTATCTAGCTCCCTAAATCATTTCCCCTCCCCCTATTCTACAAGAAACTATATAAAAACCCCAAATACACTAAATATCCCTCCCGATGCCAACTATAACTATATACTAAAAATTGGGAAACACTAGGTCTATTTGGGACCCATTGTTAGCCCCTCCGTGTTCATCATCCTTGGGATTTATTTAACTTCTGGTTAAATAAATAACCATATTAAACCCCCCCCCCCCCACACATAACACCATACCATACCCCGCGCACGCATTGCATTTGGATTTTATTAATGTCCAATTAATAAAAAACCATAGTCCTGCGCCATAAAAACATTTAACCCAAAACCTAAGGTTTTAGCCACCCGCAGGCCACAAATAATTAACTATTATCGGGTGCACTTTTCCACTAAACCTCGATCATGTTGCCCTCCCGTCCACCATAGGATCTGCCCTCCCATATCCGACGGTCCTAATCAATATCGGGCGCCCCTTCGTAGTGGTACGATAGTACCCAATGATCGACGGTTTCACCGTCGTACACGGGACAGCTGTCGGCCGCCTATTGCATTGGGCCGCCCCTGACACATACCACTCCCGTACGAAAAGCGGTCTGATGCAAACCACTTAACGCCCGCTCTGCTTGCCTACGTCACCACATGACGATGCCGCCACGTCGCCTACCACTTTGTTGTGCCTGCGCCATGTCACCTGCTGATGTCATCATCCACGTCATCATCCACGTGACCTTTCCACGTCACCCTGCCACATCACCCCTTCTGACGTCATCTGCCATACCACTGCTGACGTCATGCTGATGTCATCTGTCGTACTGGGTCCCACCGTTGACGTCATGCTGACGTCATCACCAAGAAAAAATGCGCAAAGGCGAGATCACAGCTTAGGAAGCCCAGAATGAAAATCTGAGGCAGTTTTTGATGCGCGATTAGCGCTTAGCGCTAATCGCGCATCACTAAGAAAAAAGGGCCAAAATGGAAAGCCTCAATCTAGCGCATGGTTCACAGTAGCTATTTTTGCCGAAAAGAGATAAAAGGGGCGATTTAACAGTTTAAAGAAGATCATCAGAGGAAAGATAAAGCCCAGATTCAACTAAAAAAGTATCAGTGAAGCGGCAAAGAGTATCAGATCGACAATATCAAAGCAGGTGAATATTAAAAGCCTCCATCACAGTCAAAGAAAGCGGCGAAGCTACTTGAGGCTCTCAGATCATGGTTAATGCACATCAAAGCCACTCCAGAGCAGTGGAGCAGAGACCAATGCGCAGTTATGATAAAAGGCCAGCGCATAACAGCAAAGGACACATAGCCTCATTTTTGAAACAGCGGCCCTCAGTGCAACATTAGATAGATATTTTTTGCATTACTTGTAAGAGAATTAGGTTAATTGCAATTATTTCATTTCCTCAGATCTTCTATCAGATCTTTTTTGTAGATATTTTGCCTATAAATACAGCCCTCAACAATGTAATAAGGGTTGTTGGTTGGTGGGTCAGCTGATTTTTTCTTCTTTCAGAACTGCGCTATAACATATCAGACTGTGTTAATACAAATGGTTGTTGAAGTTCACTGTGTCTGAATGATCTGAAGGTAGATTGGATGTTCTGGGACTTGCTACAGAATTCTTGTGTCATGCTATGGAACAATAAGTTATACTAAACTGTGTCTTATGTTTTCTATTTTGTAAATCTCATCTATGTTTCATGATCTTGGTAACAGAGAAGAAGAATAGCATAAGATTTGTTTGAATGCACATTATGTTCAATCTCTGTCATTTATTATGTTTTCTTCAGGATTAGTCATAAATATGAATTCTTAACTGCTCATGTTTGCACTAGTTCTCTCATTTTGAATACTGTTTAGGAATTCTTAACTTCTCCTAGACAATATTCATCCATTTTTCCCTCTGCCAGCATAATGAAAGATTCTTGATTGCCTTTCATTCCATGACTTCATTCCATCATTTCTAGATCTGAAAATTGTTTCTAGCATGCCTATCCCGCTATGTGGTACTACCTTTTCACCAAGAAACCCTTTCAATAATTACACTCTCAGTGACTCCATTGCCCAATGGAAAAAACAGTCATATACTTGCATCCCAGTTCCGTTTGAGATCACCATCCAACAATCTTAAAACTCAAACCTTGTTCATCATAGCTAGCCTAAAATCATCCCTTAAACAAAGCTAAATCCCAAAGAGAGAGCCCTCTCTGGTTGCAGGTATGCTAGGACCTGCAGCTAAAGGCTTGGTTAGTGGTTAACTCGGCCGTATTCCCTTAGGAGTCAAAGGGAACAACCTGAGTGTTAACATATTGGCAACTCCACTGGGGAGAATCATCTGTTCATCACTGTAAATCCCCATTTTTTATCAGTTTGCCTTTCAAATAAGTCTTAAACATGTTTTGAAAAAATTCCAAAAAATAAAAAAATCTCAAAAAAATCTCAAAATATTTTGTTTCTTATTGCGTATTTAGTTTTGATCTGTGTGGTGGACAGAGATCAGGCCCTTCAAATTTAATTTATTTATCCACCTGGTGACTCCACATAATCCTCATAATAAAGACTCTGCTGGAGAAATGAACCCAAAAGTAATATACGAGCAGATCAGGCTTTTGACCTGGATTACTATCCAAGAGGTCATGTTCTTTCTCTTCCATAAAATTTTGTTGTGTATATTATATTCTAAAAACGATTTTAAATTAGATTTTTATGATTTGCCTTTTGAAAATGTTGTTGAAAAGCCTCCTTGCACATCAAAACAACAGCCTTTAAATGCTGCTGAAAATCATCATACAGACAAGGAGGAAACAAATGTCAAAGCCAATCATTCTATCCTTGTTCATATCGAGCCCATTCAGCCACCCTGTACATAATCTTGTGCCTCGTAAGGTTCCTGACAGATATAAGCCCCTTGTTTTGCCTCCCGTGCTTAATCCTCTGCCTAAAAATCATCCGGAGTATCTCCCAAGATTTGATGGAGAGAATGGTATTACTGCGCAAAAGCATATCCAAGACTTTGAAGACTATCTTAATATATTTGAAGTGGAGCACGAGGATGCTAGTATCAGGCTGTTTGCCCTTTCTTTGCAAAGCGAAGTTAGGACTTGGTTCAAAGCATTGGCTGAGGCTAGCATCTCTAATCTTCAGTAGTTTTCCAAGCTCTTCCTTGATAGATGGATGATCAAACTCAGTTACCTCTTACTCATTGAAGAATATAATCAGTTAGAAAGATGTCCAAATGAATATGTTCAGCAATTGTTTGATCGATTCAATGAAGTTTATCATTCTCTGCATTTGAATATTAGACCTCCCCCTGATTTAGCTCTATTGAGTTATCCAAGAGATTTTGATCCGGAAATCGAGTTTTGTTTGAGAGAAAGATGCCCGTCCACTTTGAAACAGATGAAGGACATAGCTGTGGACGTGGACGCAAATCTGAAGATGAGACAGGAACGACGCAAAGCAGAGCAAGAAGAAAAACTTCATGGTTTGTTACAAAAGTTAGAGGAAATGATCGCAATGAAAGTGGAATGTTGAGAGCACCAGAACACAGCTGTTTTGCAAGAGGAAAGTAATTAAATTCATGAACAAACCTGCCACAAAACAGATGACATATTCATACAACCATACATGATGGAGCAGTCTCCTGATATACTATATGAATATAACAGCGTCTCTTCTTTCAACTGCTTGCCAAAATACGATGAGTATGATGATGATTATGAGCATAATGACCAAATCAGCCTTACAAAGGCATCAGAGCCTATTTTGGCAGAAAGTACAGTTCAGGATCAATAGCCTAAAATCAATGATCAACGTGCCTATCTCAGCAATGAAGTAAAGGAGGAAAGCGTAGAAAATTTTGATTTCAGCGAAGGAACTTTACCTTTCTATGTTGATTCTTTTCAATTTATTAAGGAGAACTATCATACAGTTAACAAGAAACTATTAGTAAGTGTTGATATTGATCATCTGGAGGAAGCCCAAATCATTGTTCAAAATATATCGCCTCGGAATGCCCCCCAAAGAGCCATCGAATATCAGATTGAGGAAGATTTGAAAGCGGCTATTCATGATCAAGTGATCCAAGTTGATCCCCTGCCTCTTTGTTTTCAGCCATCTGAGTTTTTTGAAGAAGAAGAGGAGCAGCCTGAGCAGATCAGTCAAGGGCCATATGAGCCTGTTTGTAATAAATTGCAAATATCAGTTCATGTTGTATATGATTCATGTGCTGACAGGGTGTGTGATGAAGTAAAGAAGTGCTCTTCTCCATTAGCAGGTTGTGTGCCTCAAATTCAAAATGTTGATGATATCGAGTTTCCAAGGCATGATGGTGATCCCAAACTTTTGTACAGTTCTTCAATTCAGCCCAGCAATTGTATATACATGTTGCAGGCCCCTTTTGTATAGTCTCTTGTTTCAGTAAAGAAGGTCAGCATTTTTCTGATCTTCTCAAAAGTTAACAAAGTTATATCTGATGGCAAGATCTCCATTTTTACCACCAGCAAGCACAAGCAACAAAACTCACCGATGTTTATAATGCTTAAATGGCTGCATTGGCCATTTGATTTCACCTAACAAAAAAGAAAGTGTTGATTAGAGTAGGTAGGTAGGATTTCAGTTTTTTGTTTGGATAGCAAGCTTGCTGTAGTTGAAGCCCAAAGTGAAGGCCCTAAGCTCTTCAAGTCTGCTGTCATGTTCATAAATAAAGCAGCCAGCAAAGGGAAGTTTTCAGAGTACAACAACAACTAAAGATTAAGGCATTATCACCTGATGTTCTTGACTTTTCACAAGGAAAAGCCATCCCCAAGTGGAGCCACTATTAGCCTCCTGCTCATAGCAGGTATTCATCTTTCATGATCGA